>JAULJZ010194576.1:0-20481 GCA_032270985.1 Heliamphora pulchella | reverse complement strand
TAATAAAAGTTATAAATAATGTAATAAATAAAAAATAATAGTTGATGAATTAATATAACTAAATATACAAAATATAAAAAAAGAAAAAAAATTAGAGATAAATATAATATTTTAATATTTTGAACTTATTATATTTATAAAATTATATTTTATACATTTATTAATATTTAAAAAATATTTATTTTATGTAATCGGGTGTGGGACGAAAAATACCGTCCCTACCCTGTTTGTTATCGGGGGCGAAAAAAATCCTACAAAGTAAGGCGGGGACAGGGCGGGGTCAGGGCGGGGCGGAGGAAATTGTTATCCCTAATTATGAATTTCAAATAAATGTTTGGTGATCAAAATCGTACTATTAAGAAGATAGCCATGAAATCTCTGATAAATAAAAGCATGGCTGAAGGCACCCCAGTTAGGGACCATGTTTTGAAGAGGATTAGTCATCTGAATGAACTGGAGATTCTAGGAGTTGAGATTGATAAGGAAATCCAGGTCGATATCATACTCCAATTACTGCCTGATAGTTTTAAGTAATTTTATCAGAAACAATCCATGAATAAGTTTAGCTTTTCATTGGCAGAACTTCTTAAAAAACTTCAAGTAACTAATGATGTTCTTAAGAAGCTAGGTATTGTGCATGTAGTTGAAAAAGGTTCTTCCTTTAAGCTGAAAGGCAAGAAGAAAAAAAAAAAACAGGGAGGCATAGGTCCAAAAGCAGCTAAGGGACTGTGGCGTTAGGATTTAGGGATTTTCTAAAAAAGTGTTTCAAAAATATGGAAATTCAAAAATGTTTGCAAAAATATTTTAACACCTTGAAAGCTAAATTTTGAAAAAAATTTTTTTGTTAAAAATAGAGTCGCTACTTAGTTTTAGAGAAAAACTAAGAAAAACAAAAAAAATGGCTACTGATCTTAAAAACGTTAACTAGAGAAAGAGGGTTCGAGAGCTAAGGTACGAATCGAGAAAGGTGTTAAGTACCCCGTTCGCCCAACCATAAGGTTGGCCTCTACTAATCATCATTAGTTCTTTAATAGAATTTATCAAATGCATACAAATAAAGAAAATAGGGGCAAAGAGAGAACATCCAAAATCAAATACGAAAAATACATAAGATACGTACATAGCACCCCAAATTAGAGCAAATAAAAGGGGTAAAATCCTATGTCCCAAGGCATGCAATTTCTAACTAAAAGATATATAGAACATTCTCACATGCAATATTCACAAAAATAAGCTAACTATCATGATTTAAATAAAAGAGCAAAAGCATGGGAGAAATTGTTAAAATTATCTAAATATGAATTTACTACAAAAGATAAACTAAACTATCCTAAATATACTTTCAAGTAAAGAAACTAAAGCATGCATTAATGTTAACATGATAAATTAATAAAAGAAATGAGAAATGCAAAACAAAAGATACATAAAAAGAATCCTAAAAAAAAAAGTTCATAAAAGAAGCTTATGCTAAGATGAAAAATGTTAGAAAATGCTTATTAACAAAAGAATAATCTAACTATCCGCTTTTGCATTCTTTTAAAAGAGATAGAAGAAAATAAAAAGAAAAGAAAGAGAATAAAATTACTCTTAGAAAAGTAATCTAGTTTAAATGGTTTTTTTTGTGATTTTTGAGTTTAATAAAATAAAGTAATAAAAAATGAAGTACATGTTATAAAAAAAAAATAAAGCTATAGGGAAAGAAAAAGTAAATGAAGTTTTTTAAAAAAATAAATACTAACATTAAAAGAAATACTAACAAAGAACAATTAAACTAATCACTAAAAAAAGAAAATATAACATTATAAGGAATTTTAAAGCTAATTAACAAAATGCTAGAGAGGAGAACTACACTAGCATTAAAAAAAAGAAAATAAAATAAAAAATTAATAAAAGCTAGAAAAGGAACATTTAGCAAAAAGAAAATAGAATAGAACATTAGTATTAATGTTACAAGAAGAGAAATGAAAATGAAATAAAGTACAACTAAAAAGAAATTAAACTAACTAAAATGAAAGAAAGAGAATAAATGCTAGAACATTAAAAAGCTACATTGAACTAACTATTACAAGAAGATAAATGCTAGAAATATAGAAAGAAAACAAAAGAGAAAAAAAATACTAAATGAAATTGAACTAACATTAAAAGAAAAGAAAAAAAATTAAAAGAAAACAAAGAAAATGAAGAATAACCAAGCAATTATTAGAAAATGTGAATACAATATTAACAATTATATTCACATGAATGTTAGTGCATTGATAATAACAATTAACAATATTGTAAGTTGTAATTGCCAAAATATATTAGTACTTATTTTAATGAGTTAATAAAGAAAGAAAGATAATGTGCTTAATGTGGATGTGTAAACAAAGTAATTAATTAGGAAGATTAAACTAAATGAAGCAATTTAAACAAAAGAAATGCACAAATTGAAATTGAATGTTAACCCGATCACTTCAAGAGAGAGGGAATGGAGTTTTAGAAGGATCGGGGATCCAAACGAGGTACCTAGATTGACGGAGAATCCTCAAGTCAGGAATGTGCTTCAATGGTCCAATCCTTAAGTAGTGATTCAAGCAAGTTGTCGGTCGGAGGTTCGGCAGGGTTTTGGCGTCGGAGCTCGGGATCGCTCGATATATCGGCAGAGTCTCTCTCACTAAAAATTCGTACTGAAAACGTATGTTGGGGTACAGTATTTATAGAATTCTTCAACCAATGAGATGTTGCCACGTTTTGGGACACATCAGACCATTTGAAGTTTGCGGTCGCCACAATGCGAGTTGGAGGTCGCCATGTTTTTGGAAGTTTTCACAACGTTCTATGTCGGTCGCCATGATGAGAGTTGGCGGTCGTCATGATGAAATGTGGCGGTTGCTATTTTTGGCTAGGATTTTTACAAAGTTCTATTGGCGGTCGCCATAATGAACATGGTGGTCGCTTTACTTGGGCAGCAAGTTTCGATGGTTCGATAAAATTTCATTGGTTTGAAGGTTCTGGGTTCGAATACCGAGCATGGATCACTTCCCGAGGATCGTACGGAGGCACTAATTCACCTGTTTTCATCATTGGATACGTCTAAGATTAGGCGAGGTCAAATTGGGGCGTCTACAGTTGCCCCTCTTTGATATAACTTGTATAGAAACACGTGATGCAAGTTATATCAAAGATCTAGAGACAACAACCATTTGACCAAGCCGTCAATCTTAGGCCACATACAAGCATGCATAGGATGTTGGTCGTACTCGAATTTTCATCGAGCTGCCTACGTACCCCCTTTGCTAGGGATCAGACCAAAACGTAGTTCCCGGGACAAAATGCAAGGATGCAAGACTAGAAATATGATGTATGACAAGTATCGTGTAATGCAGATATAACGCAAGTCAGTTTAAGGTCATGGGGAGGACCGACGAGTCAGTTTAGGGTCATGAGGAGGATCGACGAGTCAGTTTAGGGTCATGAGGAGGACCGACGAGCAAAATATCAAACTAATAGGTCGAGTTAAGACCTAAAAACTTAAAACGAGGGATAAAAATAATTAAAAGCCAAGCTACGGCTTTAAAACTATTCATATCGAGAAGAACAATAGGTCGAGTTAAGGCCTAAAATTTCGGGGCGTGAGTTAAAAGCCAAGCTATGGCTTAGAACTAGATTTATCGGAGGGAGAGAACACCTTAAATAAATAAGGGTTTAAAGCGCATATAATTATTTTTATTTCTAAACACACAAAACTTTCTTGATATATATATATATATATATAAGACACGCCCGGGATTATAAGATTATTTTTGTAAAGAACACTCACGAGAATTATTCTTAAGGGAACTTGTTATTTTGTTGAAAGTCATTTTTTTGCTAAAATTTTTCTCGAAACATTTTTTAAGATACATTTGAGATTATAAAATTATCATTATTATGATTATTATTATTTTTTTGAAAAATTCTAAAGATTGTTTTTAGAAAAAAATGCACACTAAAAGTTTTAATAAGAAACACTTAAAAATTTTACATTTTCTAAAAATTGTTATTATTTTAAATAAAATGCATGCAAATAACAAAATAAGTCAAAAACATGTATTAAAACCCCAAACAGCCCATTCCAAAACCCCAAATCGTCATAATTGCAGTCTGACATGGCGTGACTTTTAGAAACCTGGCGGTCGCCTAGCCCAAACCCTTCCCACATGGCGGTCGCCAGGTAAAAACCCTTCCAACATGGCAGTCGCCGTGTGGCGTTTTAGAAAACCAACGGTCGCTTACTTTGCAGTTGGCGACCGCCAACTCCAGGAGCGAATAAAGCCCTTTGAGGCGCGCGGATCAGGTTCATTCGCTCCTTCCTCACTCTCTCTCTAAACTCCGATGCTCTCAAGCTTCTCTCTCGTCTCTCTTTCGTCTCTCCCTTAGCTTCCAAGCCTCCTCTCGCTTTCTTTCCGCTTCTCTCCGGTTCACACGATGTTCACACTCTTGTTCGTGATTCCACTCCTTTTCATGGCGGGCCAAGGCCATGAAGATGACGATTTGGGGGCACGACGGGGCCCCACTGGTACTGAGGGCTCTTCTATGGGTGTCCCTCCTACTAGTGGGGGCACTTCCACGCAGCCCACTGCTGCGATGGATGCCCTCGTGCTCGAGGCAGAGCTTGCCTCCCGCCGTGTTGCTGAGGAGGCACGAGCCACTGCTGAGGCTCAAACGGCTGCTGATGCTGA
This sequence comes from Heliamphora pulchella, assembly GCA_032270985.1. Taxonomy (NCBI): domain Eukaryota; kingdom Viridiplantae; phylum Streptophyta; class Magnoliopsida; order Ericales; family Sarraceniaceae; genus Heliamphora; species Heliamphora pulchella. The sequence continues at coordinate 15,781 of JAULJZ010194576.1, read as the reverse complement.
TGCTGCTGCAGAGGCCGCGATGGCTGACTTTTTGGATCCCGATGCTGGAGAGCGTCATCCAACCCCCTTCGACCCGCACACCTACGCTCCATTGCCTCACCGCGTGGTTCCACGTGGGATGAGACGCTACGAGCGGAGGTGTTGGAGTGGTACAATGCCCTTCCCGCTCCCAGCCGAGCTTACATCGATGCCTCTGGCTTTGCTCGCTTCGTACCCCTGTTAGGTAGGACAAGCAATGATTGGGTATGGCTGGCAGCCCTGGCTGAGCGATGGTGGGATACCACCAACACCTTCCATTTCACCACCTTCGAGGCCACCCTTACGCCTCTGGACTTTGCACTCATCACGAGCATCCGAGTGGGTGGTGCCCCTATTCCATTTGATCCGACCATTGCTGTTTCTGCCGATGCATTAATGCACTTTTTTGGGGCCATTCCAGCATAGATGGATAGAGATCGGGTCCGATACACCTAGTTTTTTGACCGTTTCAGACACTTCCAGTGCACCGAGCCCCGCCACTACAAGTGGGTTGCCCAGGGATTCTTGATGTATATGTTTGGTACCTCCTTATTTTTGAACAAGGAGAATACCATACATTTGCACTACCTGGGCGCCTTAGCTCGTCTTGATCGGGTGGCATCTTTTGACTGGGGAGGAGCTGCTCTCACCACCCTATACAGCATCATGAGGACTCTCACTTGGTTCCCCCAGGAGCTCAGCATCGGGGGATACTGGAGGGTTTGGGAGGTATGACTTAGTTTCTTCAATCTTCCATTCATTTCTATTATTTGTTATCCACTATCTTCTTACTGAGATCTTTTCTTTGCAGCTGTGGACTTATGAGTTTCTCGGGCTTCATGTCCCGGCGAACTCTGCGGCAGACCCTCTGGTTATTTCTCGAGCAGCTCGGTGGTCCCAGGGGCTGAAGGGGAAGAAGGCCGGAGGGAAGGACCTTGGCCGATTTTGGGTATCTCTAGACCGGCTGACCCCTAACCAGGTATCTTTATTTACTGTTCAATACACTATTTTCTTTATTATACTGCTTACTGCGCTGTTCACTGTGCTGCACCGCACTGTTCTTCATTTCGTTCACTGTACTGCACTATGCACTGTACGCTGTTCATCATACTGTATGACTTACTGTTCCTTTGCATTGTATTGTACTTTGAATTGTCGCAGGTCAACTGGGATGTCTGGAGGGGGTAGAGGATCGTGCCGGTGCAGATCTGATGCGTAGCCGCGACATTGCTGCGAGGCGTATCTTGCTAGAGGCCCCATTTAGGTGGGAGTACTATCTGGGAGAGCAAGTGGTTCGCCAGTCGCTCAGCCTGGATCACTTTCGAATCCTAGTGGTTCCTCCGGCCTGTATGCACCGGACTAAGGATCTGAGCCGGGTCGACCTTCTACTGGAGACAATGGGAACCCCAACTATGGAGCTGCTTGTAGCGGAGGGAGATTATATTTCCTGGGCCCGAGCTCATCTGATGGGACCACTAAGACCCGGCCCGGCTTGTGGCAGAAGGAGGCAAGCACCAGAGGATGAGAGAGCTGGTGTTGGTGCAGTTGCCGGTGCCGGAGCGGGAGCGGCTACTGCTGGAGCTGCTGGTGGAGATGTCGCTACTGCTGGAGGTGCAAGGGGGATGAGGGGCCTAGGGATCCCATGGGATGTTCAGAATGTGGTATATGGCTTCCCATTCCCTCTGCCGGTTCCTGTTCCACCGTCATCGGAGTTCAGGGCTGACATCGGCCAGGTTTGTCTTTCACCTTTCCTTTAGCTACTTATTCTTTTATTTGCTCATTTCACTTGAACTGCACTCTTCTTTGCAGAGCGATCAGGCTTGGCTAGATCATACCATGCTGATGGTTACTGGTTTGAGAGCTCTAGTCCGGCAGATGGATGCCTCGATGCGAGCAGCTGGTGTTGCTTTCACGCCTGTGGCTATTGTAAGTAGTTTGCATGTCCTTTTTGGCTTCTTCTGCACTCTTTATTATTATTCTATTCTGAGTTGTACTCCTCTTCCTGGTAGCCTCCAGTTCTAGCTACAGTCATTGTACCGCCGCAGGCTCCGATTAGGCCTCCTGCTCTAGCCCCAGCTCCCGCTCAAGGCCGTGGATCCCGGGTATCTTCTCAAGCTCGTTCCAGAGGGTCGGTCTCATCTGCTCGGAGCCGATCCAGAGTTGTTTCTTCCTCTGGCAGTGACGACAGCGACGACTTCGACAGACTCTTCGAGGACGATAACTTAGAGGAGGCTTGCCCTTCCCATCGAGTCTGCTCAAGGCATCTATGAGAGAGAGAGAGAGCTCCCCCTCCCCTTCCCTTTTTGTTATTTCTACTCTAAAACATTCACTCTTTATAGGTCCTTGGTTTAACGTATTTTTATTTATCTGCTTCATGGGCCTATGTGTCCCAGTTTGACATTGACATACACTTACTTGATCCATGGGCTTGTGTGCCCTAGTTTTCTATTTTATTGGGCCTGGGTGCCCCAGTTATACTTTGATACATTCTACTACTTTTTGATGCATTTTGGGGCCTTCGTGCCATTTATTGCCTTATATTCATCTGCTTGTGTGGTTCTTTTTTACTTTACTGCTCAAACTGTCATCGGTGCATAATTCAGATGCCACAACTAATATAGATCACACAAATTGCAAATTGTCCCATACTCACCATGTTCGAACATGGCGGTCGCCATAATATAATTTCCCAAAATGTGTACTTGGCAGTTGCCCATTTCTACATGGCGGTCGCCTGGTCAAAGGAATGATGTCACTGTACTATGCTTTTCAGAGTTGGCGGTCGCTAGTTCCAAGACGGCGGTTGCCACCTTGAATGGGCCTTCTGCCGAAATTTCAATTTCCCGCCTTTTTTAAGCTTATAAATATAGCCCTGAAGGGCACATTTACTATTACTCCGACTCAGATGGCTTCTCCTCTTTCTCTGTGGAGTGAAGTATTTTCCCACATTAAACGTTTGAACTTCTCCCATTTGGTTTGAATGCCCTTTTCTCACTAAGGGTCGTGGAGATTAACAGTCTCTTATTATCGGCTGCTACTCAACTGTGGGATCCACAGTCTCACGTCTTTTAGTTTGGCCTTGAAGAACTCTGCCCCACTGTAGAGGAATTTGCTACCATATTGGACCTGACTCCGCGGAGTTCTGTTATCGTCCCCACCCCTTTTCTCTCGGCTCGGTAGTAAGCGATGCAACTCTGCGGTCTATCTAAGATGGAGGCTTCTCGTCTGATCTCGGGTGACTGTCTTGACATTCCCTGGATTATTGATAGGTTTTGCCCTACCAGTGACCTTGGTTTTCAGTTGCAGCGACGCTATGTGCTTTGCTTCTGTCTTCTTACTCAGTATCTACTTATTCCTTCGGACGGGCGAGTTAGCTGTTCCCTGGTTGACATTGCTAGTCAAATGTGGGTGGGGGAGGACTTTGTGCCCCTTGTTTTGGCCGAGACATTGCTGGGCTTGGACGCTGTTCATCGTGGTGGACCACCACCTTTGCTGGCAGCCCTTTACTTCTCCTGGTGAGCTTAACATTTTTCTATGTATCAAGTTCTCTGTCGTACTGCAAAGCCTTTCTCTTATGGTTTTAACTCTTGCTACAGATCTGGCTGATGGAGAAGGTAAATCTTATATAGAAGCCTCCCACTAATTGGCACAATGCCGCTGCTTTCCTATATCGCCCGCGTTATCAGATGTTCGACACTGAGGCATCTCGGCGATAGTATCTTTCTACTCTGACTGGCCCAGACATTACCTGGCAGTGTTCTTCGTGGCAGATTCCCGCTATGATTCTAATCACTATGGACCACCCTGGCGTTCTGCTAATTGGTCTGTGTCAGACTACTTTCTACTATCCTCATAGGATCATGCGGCAGTTCAGACGAAGTCAGATCATATCTCCCAGCATTCGCGGTCGTTTGTTTTCATCTACGCTGCGGGCCCCATTTTTGTCATCGTATCAGGACGCTTGGCCATCTCGCTCACGGATGGAGATGTAGGAATTGCAGTGTCCTGAACTTTCTGATGAGTACAAGGCGTGGCTAACACAACACAGGGAGGAGAAGGATAAAGAGGAGGGGAAACATGCAACAAAAAGGAGAAGGGTTTGAGGATTTCTGCTTCATTTTGAAAATTTCATAGCTTTTTTTTATTTGTAGAGTTTGGGACTTGCGTGCCCTCCCTTTATTTAAAAACTTTGTAATCTTGCTTTAAGTAATGAAAAACTCCCACTTCATGTTTGGGATGGTTCAAATTTATTCAAAGCTTGAATGACGTTATTATCAAAATTCAGAAATTAATTTGTATTGGTCTTACTCAGATTCAAAGATGGTTAATAACAAAGAATTGGCCGGACTTCTCAAAAGAAGTTGCCTACGTATTCTAAAAAGATGGAATCAGGCCTTAACGTTGTTCGGGCTCGATTTTCGCTCGGGCATTGACACTCTCCTTTTGTGGTGCCCTAATTTTTGCCAAGGTCGCCCTTTCGAGTTTTCAGCCTTCCGGGCTGCTCTAACTTTTGTCTCAGTTGCCTTGTCAATTTTTAACTCAGCGAGCTTTTATTTTTTTTTTATTTTTACCTCAAGGATGGTACTTTTTGAGTTGGTCGAGGATAACTGGAGTAGAGAATACATTGCCATCCAAATCCATGATAATGGCTGCACCACCAGTCATAATGGTTTTGATGAGAAATGGTCCGGACCAATTTGGCATGAACTTGCCCCTTGGGTCAATGATAAGAGCTCTAATTTCCTTAAGAACCAAATCTCCTTCTCTGAGGTCCCGAGTCTTGACTTTCTTATTGAACTCCGGGGCTATCCTCCTTTGGTAACCTTATACATGAAATAGAGCCTGCAGCCTTCTCTCATCAAACAAGAGCAACTCTTCCATTCAGTTCCTTTGCCATTCTACAACTGGAATACTGGCCTCGGCCACTACTCTTAGTGAGGGAATTTTCACCTCAATGGGAAGCACGGCTTCCATTCCGTACACTAAAGAGTATGGCGTAGTTCCTATTGAAGTTCGAATTGACGTTCGATATCCCTAGAGTGCAAATGGTAGATGTTCCGGCCAATCTTTATGTGAGTTGATTGTCTTTTGCAGGATTTTCTTAATGTTCTTGTTTGCTGCCTCGACTGCTCCATTGGTCTGTGATCGATATGGTAAGGACTTGTGAGCTGCTAATCGGTATTTCTTGAGAAGATCCAAAACTCCCCTTGGAAATGTGAACTTTGTCTGAGATGACCTCATGGAGAACTCTGAACCGACAAATGATATTTTGCTTGATGGACTTAGCAACATGGGCAGCTTTCAATACCGAGTAGAAGGCTGCTTCTACCCACTTGGTGAAATAGTCGATGGCCACCAAGATAAACTCATGCCCATTGGATGCCTTTGGTGTTACCCTGCCAATCATGTCGATGCCCCATACTGAGAATGGCCATGGTGATGTCAGGTTATACAGTTGAGACGGGGGAATGTGCATAAGGTTTACGTGAATCTGGCACTTATAACACCTCCGCACAAACTGGATACAATTTGTCTCCATTATCATCCAAAAGTATCCTTATCGTAGGATCTTCTTGGCTAACATGTTACCACTCATGTGTGGCCCACAAACTCCTGCGTGTATTTATTTCATCAGTTCTTGGCCCTCTTCCGTGTTTACACACATCTTATTGACCCAGGAATGTCCTCGTTTATATAATCTGCCACCGCAAATGACAAATTGTGCAGATAGTCTTCGTATTACCCTTTTGTCCTTTCTGCTAGCAAACTTGGGATATTCTCCTTTCTCTACGAAGTTCTGAATGCCAAAGTACTATGGAAGGCCGTCAGTACTTTCTTTAATAGCGGCTGCTATCTCATAAGCCGGCTTCTTCTTCTGCTCAATTATCAAGGGCCTCATTTGGGCTCCGGGCAGTATGTCAATCGTGGATGCTAGGGTGGCCAGTGCATCGACGAACTTATTTTACAGTCTTGGTACATGGGTGAAGATCACCAATTCAAAGCACGGTATCAGCTTCTCTAGCTCCTGATAGTACATAATCAATGTCATGTCCCTGACCTTCCATTCTCCTCTAGCTTGTGAAACCACTAGTGCTGAGTCTCCGATGACTTCCAGCTTCCTTTCCCCTAGTTCTAAGGCTGCCTCTAATCTGGCTAAACATGCTTCATACTCAGCCTGATTGTTGGTGACTTCAAAATTGAGCTTTAATGACAAGGGGACGTATCAGTCGTCAGGAGTGACAAGGAGGACTCCTATCCCATAGCCATATTGATTGGATGCGCCATCAAAATATAGAGTCCACTTGTCATCCCCGACTTTCATCAGTTGTTCGTTAGGAAACTGGAACTCAGTGTCTTCACCTCCTTCTACTGGTTGGCTGGCTAAGAATTCTGCCACTGCTCTGCCCTTGACTAACTTCTAGGTGACATACTGAAGATCAAATTCAGATAACAACAGCAACCATCGGGCCAACCTCCCTGTCAGTGCTGGCTTTTCCAACAAATACTTCAGCGGGTCCATCTGAGAGATGATGTTCACTGTGAAAGACAGCATGTAGTGCCTTAGTTTTCGGGAAGCCCATACCAAGGTCAAACATGTCTTCTTCAGTGGCGTGTATCGTATTTCTGACCTGGTCATCTTCTTGTTTAAATAGTAGACGACCTTTTCAATTTCAGTTTCTCCTTCTTGTGCAAGCATACATCCCATAGTTGAGTCAGTCACTGATAAGTAAAGAATCAGTGGCCTGTCAGGTTTAGGAGGAGCTAGAACAGGAGGATTTTGCAGGTATCGTCATACGGTATCAAACGCGTCTTGGCATTTCTGATCCAATTTGAACTTAACTCCTTTCTTAAGCAGATGGAAGAGCGGCTCTCAGGTAGTTATCAACTTTGCGATGAATCGGCTAATAAACTGTATCTTACCCAGAAAACCTCTGACTTCTCGCTCATTCCTCAGAGGAGGCATTTCCAAAATTACTTTGATCTTCGAAGGGTCGACTTCAATTCCTCGTTGAGTGATCATGAATCCGAGCATTTTTCCAGCAGTGACTCCAAATGCACACTTCTGCGGGTTGAGCCGCATCTTGTACTTTCGGATCCTTTCAAAGAATTTTCACAGAGCTGTGATGTGACCATCTCGATCCTTAGACTTTACTATCATATCGTCCACATATACTTCGACCTCCTTATGTATCATGTCATGTAATAAGGTAGTGGCAGCCCTTTGATAGGTTGCCCTTGCATTTTTTAGACTGAATGACATCACACGATAACAATAGGTGCCCCAATGCGTGGTGAATGTCGTCTTTTCTCTATCCTCGAGATCCATCAAAATCTGGTTGTACCTAAAAAAACTGGTCATGAATGACAACAAGGCGTGCCCCGCTGTACTGTCTACCAAGACGTAGATGTGCGGCAGCAAAAAATCGTTTTTAAGGCCAGCCTTGTTGAGATCGTAAAAATCTACGCAAACTCGGATACGACCGTCCTTCTTTAAAATCGGTACGATGTTGGCTACCCATTTCAGATAATCGGTTACCATCAAGAATCCAGCGTTGATTTGTTTGGCAACTTCTTCTTTGATCTTCATAGCCCATTCTGGCCGGATTCGTCTTAATTTTTGTTTGACCGGTTTAGCATCGGGGTATAGGGGATGTAGTGTTGGACAATATCAGGATCAATTCTAGGCATATCTTCGTAAGACCATGCTAACACATCTTTGAATTCTTTTAATAAAGTTATTAATTGTTCTTGTTCATCTAAGGAAAAAGAAGAACCCATTTGAACATTTTGCGGAATAGCTTCATTACCCAGATTATTAACGAAGTTTCTTCAATAATTGGTTGGGCATGCATTTCTTCTTCTCTTTTTATTAAAAGTTTTATTTCTTCGGGAATATCCCCATCGAATTCAAAATCTTCACAAAGCGTATGAAATAATTCAAACAAAGCAAAGTAACCGAAAATCTTGTTTGTTTCATTAAAAATAGAGAGAATTACAAACTCGATGGTAAAAGCAGAGGGGGGAGCACCAACAGATGTGCGCCGAACTACAAACTTTGATTCACATTCGGACTTAGGATAGACGACCCGCTCATTACAAAACTCGATGGTTCAATTCTTCATTTCATTTGCAGCAGCATCAACGATAAGCTTGGTGCAGTCGGCTGGCGCCTTGAAACCCATCATGAAGCAGCCCGATTTGGTTATACACAACTGAACCATATTCTCACTGAACAGCACTCCCAGGTCAGCTCCATCAAGTTTGTCAGTCCAGTCCTCTTTCTGAAACTTCTTTTCCTCCTTCTCTCCTTCCATTGTTTCTTACTCTTCCGTGTTAGACAACTGGTGGCTGAAAAAGATCTCCAACCCTGGCAACTTTTGATTGGTCTCTTCGTCGATCCACGGCTCCAAAAAGCCACAATACGGGAAATTTTTCCCCTCCTTGATGAAGTATCTCTTGAGTGTCCCGGAATAAACGGCCTCTCGTCCCTTTCTAGGCCCTTTCATATCTTCTTCCGTTGGTTTATACCCAAGACCAAAACGGTGTGAAGTTGGAAATACCTGAATGGGTTCTGGGATTCCCTGCTGCTTGAGCCCTAATCCTATGCCAAGGAAGAAGGACATTCTTCTCATCATTGTTATAGCCTGCGGGTTGACATACCTTTCTTCTTCATTCATCAGCGTTTGAACAGCCTGTGCTTCATCAAACTGAAAATCGCTGAGCAATACATCATCTTCACTGTGCTGTACTTCCAACAGGGTCGTGCCATCTCCTCCTCTCAGGGGATGAATGTTGTCTTCTCCGTGAATGGTTAAAACTACCCCATTCTTTATCAGCGTTAGTTTTTTGTGAAGGGTAGGTGGTATTACCAGAACATTTGGGTCATGCAGCCACAGCCTGCCCAGTAGCAGATTGAAGGAGGCCGACACATCCAGCACGTGAAACTCAACTGACGTCTCTAGAAGTCCTACTAAAATAGAGAATGACACCAGTCCTAGTACATCCCTTCTTGTGTTGTCATAGGCTCGCACCCCTTGATTGTAGGGAGTGAACTGGTTTAGCCTCATCCCTAAGCAGACAGCCGTTCTTAATGGGCAAACGTTCAAAGTAGACCCATTATCAATGAGGGTTACTAGGATCCACTTTTCTAGGCACTTGACGGTGATGTGTAGCGGCTTGTTGTGACTTTTTTCTTTAGCTGGCAAATCCTTATCAAAAAAGAAAATGACTTTTGGTTCGGCGGATGGCAGAATAAGTCCAATAAGCTAGTCAGGGGTTGCATCTATCGAGACACTGGCCTTGTTCAACACCTTCAAAATACCTTGTCTGTGCTTATGCGAGGCCATCAATAAGCCCCAGATACTGATGTTGGCCTGTGTCTTTTTTAACTGTCTCAGTAAAGCATTATCCTCCTCTTCCTGCTCTGTCACTTTCTCTTTTCCACTTGGCTGTCTTCTCTCTAGCTGAGCTGTCTTAAAATGTCGTCCACTTCTAGTTAGGTGTTTTAAGCACTCTTCGGGGTCCCATAATCCTGGCATCACATTATCAGTCTGTCTCACTTCGTCTATGTGTAGAGGTCTTTCAAATGCCCACAAATCACTTAGGTTACTAACGGCTGCCCTTTCCCTTCTTTTCCCGTCATCTTCAATAGCCCATGCATTGTCAATCTCCCCCTAGATGTCCTCTTCGATAAAATTCACTTGCTGTTCCTGAGCGGCCCAGAAATCAATCCACTCCACCCCATTAGATTTCAACACGATTCTTACTAGCCAGTAGGACTGCATCTCATCGACATACACTTCCTCCTCAAAAAGTTGAGGAAGAGTGATTCCATCAAGCTCATGGCCAAACCCATAAGGTTGAGTCGGGTAATCCAGTGGCCAGCCATCTTCATCATTGCGCTCCTCCTCTTGCTGGTAGGCTTGGATTATCGGTTGATACCATTCCTAGGCATTATCATTCCATTCTTCCATCCTATCTCGACTGCCTCTAATCATAATGAACGAGCACGTTGTTGGATCCTCAGTCACTGGAACATGAAGGCGTGGTAGGTGTGCTGAACAAATGTGCTGGCTCAGGTCCTCCGATTCCCCCAGAGACATGTAATTTACTCCAGCTTGCTTGGTATGATTTGGCAGTGGATTGATTGTGACATTCGGCGTTGGGGTGGCTGATGGAGGAGGGATCACTTTGTTGTCAATGAGATTCTGGATCTCATGTCGGAGTCTCATACATTTATCAGTTAAATGCCCGTGACCCTGATGGAAGGCCCAGTATTGAGAGGCATTGTATCTTGGCGGCAGGGAATCGAGTACAAACATGGAGTCTAATGGTTTGATGAGCCCTTTCATAATGAGTCGATTCAGGACGGTGGATAAAGAAATGTTGAGGGGAGTAAACACCCTTCTTGGCCTCTATTGCTGTTGGCTGTTATCTGATTGTTGGGCATTATTGAACTGCTGGGCAGAAGAGGATGGGTTCAGTAGGTTTACCTTGTTTGAGCGGGACACGAGATTGGTGGTAGCGGATTGGTTCTGGTTATTTGTGGGGAAAGTCCTTCTGGGCTTCTGGCTTGGCTCAGTCCTTTCAATATCCCCAGACTGGATTGCTTCTTCTATCTGAACCCCAGCATCAAACAACTGCTCGAATATAGAGAGTGGCTGTGTGATCAAATAACGCTTCAACGGGGGCTGTAGGTTCTTCACCGCTATCCTTACTTGTTCTTTCTCATAGGGCCAGTTTGTCATCTTGGCGGCCTTACCCCTCCACCGGGTCAGAAAATCAACAAAAGACTCTCGATTCTCCTGTCGGGTCGTTTTGAGCTATTGAGTAGTGACGTCCAGCTGGACGTTGTAGCTGTACTGACTAATTAAGGCGGTGGCTATGTCCTCATATGTTCTTATTTTGGCCACTTCTAGAGAGATAAACCATCTTTACCCAGCCCCAGAAAGCGACCGATGGAACAATTGGGCCTTAAGCTGATCATCAATCCCCATGGGAGAGTGGGTGCCAACATACATTCTCAGGTGGATACGGGGATCCCCAGTGCCTTCAAACTTTTCCATTTCTGGCATCTTGAACTTCTTGAGCAGTTTTGCATCTGGGAATAAGCACAAACCACCTACATCCAGCATATATTATTCTACTCCTTTAGCTTTCCTCAGCACTTTTTCCATCCGGTCAATCATTTCTGCCGGCGCAGATTCCCTAGACTGAGCGGTATTTTCATCTTCTACCACAATCGGGCGGGGAACCCGAGGTGGCACAGCAACTTGCGGTATCTCTGGTGCCTGGTTGTCATCCAAAAAGTCTTCGCTGTTCTAGTTCGTATTGCCTGGCTACCCATTCACACCGAGTATTCGGGCCTAAATTGCTTGTATTTGTGCCTGGCACTAGTTTTGAGCGTGGGTCTACTGCTCCACAGCCCGCTGTATCACGGTAATAGACCTCATCAGGGTTGTTAGATTAATTTCGTTTTCTGCAATGTCGGTTGATTCAGATACTCTGCGAAGTCTACCTGATTCTGATCTTACCCAAACTCGTGTCGATTGTACTCTTCCCAGATCAATGATAACCCACAGAAAAACCTAGATCTCACAAGCAAAATAACCTTTCTTAGACATTTTTTGGAAGAATTCGGACAATAGACAGCAAATATCCCAGATACCCAAAACAGTTGAAACTGAAATAATACCCCTGTCGCCCTCATACCAGCAGCATAACAACTGAACATCTGAAAATCCAGGGTGTGAACCAAAGGGGATAAATCAACCAAATTCTAGAGAAAAGGTTTTATATAAGAAGACGGCGTTCCGGTAAGAAGACTATTCTAACCCTCAAGAGACTGGTTCAACCTATGATTCTAGAGGAAAGCATAACAGTAGAAAAATAAAACTTTCTCACACAGGTCAAAAGAAAAGGGTTTGAAGAAAGCAATCTTAGACAAAAAATGGGGTATAGAATTAGCAAGCCGAGAAGAACCCGGAAGGGGGAGAAATTATCTTAAAGGTCCAAAATAAAACACGGGCATGACTCCGGAAAGAAGCCTAATACAACAACAGGGAAGAACTGACAATCTGAGAAGAACCCAGAGGAGAGAGAGACTACCCTAGAGGTGTTAAAACAAAACGCGGGCATGACCATGGGAAGAAAACTACGGTATGAAAAACTGATCAGGGTGAAAAACCAAAATTTTGGGTAAAAACCCGAAGGAAAAGCTAACCTAGGCGAAGGATAATAGAAAAACCCAGGCCAACCCGCAAAAAAGGACTAGCCTAATCCGAACAATATACAATCAAAACATACAATAAAGAAAACACATAATCCTACTAAGATTAGCAGCACCTAATTGGGGGGGTTCTAAGTTCACTATATGCAAAAGGTTGATTTTGGTCAATTTAAACAGGGTACTTTCTGAATAGAGCCGGGTATATACCTCCCATGCCTGGAGTGGTGCAGGACATGGTCAAACGGTATGTCCGAACTCTTTTACTACACCTATGGAAGCGTATAGTCAGCAAGGGTTGCCTGTCTTCCCAACAATTCCCGAAACGAATGAACGTTCAGGGCATCGGGTCGACCAGGTAAGGGGTTGAAGAGCACTGCACATACATGCAAAAATGCAAATGAGAAATTTTCTTAAGAACCAATGATGTTTTCAAGTCTAGCCCTCTTATTTCATTTTATAAACCAGTCCCCAGCAGAGTTGCCAGAAAATACTGTGGCGTTGGGATTTAGGAGTTTTCTAAAAAAGTGTTTCAAAAATATGGGAATTCAAAGATGTTTGCAAAAATATTTTAACACCTTGAAAGCCAAATTTTGAAAATCCCTTTTTTGTTAAAAAATAGAGTCGCCACTTAGTTTTTGAGAAAAATTAAGAAAAACAAAAAAAATTAGCTACTGATCATAAAAACGTTAACCAGAGAAAGAGGATTCGGGGGCTAAAATACGAATCGGAGAAGGTGTTAGACACCCCGTTCGCCCAACTATAAGGTTGGCCTCTACTAATTATCATTAGTTCTTTAATAGAATTTATCAAATGCATGCAAATAAAGAAAATGGGGGCAAAGAGAGAACATCTAAAATCAAATACGAAAAATACATAAGATATGTACATAGCACTCCAAATTAGGGCAAATAAAAGGGGTAAAATCCTAAGTTCTAAGGCATGCAATTTCTAACTAAAAGATATATGGAACATTCTCACATGCAATATTCACAAAAATAAGCTAACTATCATCATTTAAATAAAAGAGCAAAAGCATGGTAGAAATTGTTAACATTACCTAAATATGAATTTGCTACAAAAGATAAACTAAAATATCCTAAACATGCTTTCAAGTAAAAAAACTAAAGCATGCATTAATGTTAACATGATAAATTAATAAAAGAAATGAGAAATGCAAAACAAAAGATACATAAAAAGAATCCTAAAAAAAAATTCATAAAAGAAGCTTATGCTAAGATAAAAATTGTTAGAAAATGCTTATTAACAAAAGAACAATCTAACTATCCGCTTTTGCATTCTTTTAAAAGAGATAGAAGAAAATAAAAAGAAAAGAAAGAGAAGAAAATTACTCTTAGAAAAGTAATCTGGTTTAAATGGTTTTTTTTTTTGTGATTTTTGAGTTTAACAAAATAAAAGAATAAAAAATGAAGTACATGTTATAAAAAAAATAAAGCTATAGGGAAAGAAAAAGAAAATAAAATTTTCTTTAAAAAAATAAATACTAGCATTAAAAGAAATACTAACAAAGAACAATTAAACTAATCACTAAAAAAAATAGAGCATTATAAGAAATTTTAAAACTAATTAACAAAATGCTAGAGAGGAGAACTACACTACCATTAAAAGAAAAGAAAAGAAAATAAAAGAAAAATAAAAGCTAGAAAAGGAACGTTTTACTAAAAGAAAATAAAATAGAACATTAGTATTAATGTTACAAGAAGAGAAATGAAAATGAAATAAAGTGCAACTAAAAAGAAATTAAACTAACTAAAATGAAAGAAAGAGAATAAATGCTAGAACATTAAAAAGCTACATTGAACTAACTATTACAAGAAGATAAATGCTAGAAATATAGAAAGAAAAGAAAAGAGAAAGAAATACTAAAAGAAATTGAACTAACATTAGAAGAAAAGAAAAGAAAATGAAAAGAAAACAAAGAAAATGAAGAATAACCAAGCAATTATTAGAAAATGTGAATATAATATTAACAATTATATTCACATGAATGTTAGTGCATTGATAATAACAATTAACAACATTATAAGTTGTAATTGTCAAATTATATTAGCACTTATTTTAATGAGTTAATAAAGAAAGAAAGATAATGTGCTTAATGTGGATGTGCAAACAAAGAAATTAATTAAGAAGATTAAACTAAATGAAGCAATTTAAACAAAAGAAATGCACAAATTGAAATTGAATGTTAACCCGATCACTCCAAGAGAGAGGGATTAGAGTTTTAGAAGGATCGGGGATCCAAACGAGGTACCTAGATTGGCGGAAAATCCTCAAGTCGGGAATGTGCTTCAATGGTCCAATCCTTGAGTAGTGATCCAAGCAAGACGTCAGTCGAAGGTTCGGCAGGATTTCGCGTCGGAGCTCGGGATCGCTCGATATATCGGCAGTCTCTTTCACTCAAAATTCGTACTGAAAACGTACGCTGAGGTACGGTATTTATAGAATTCTTCAACCGATGAGATGTTGCCATGTTTTGGGACACGTCAGGCTATTTGGAGTTGGCGGTCGCCACAATGCGAGTTGGCGGTTGCCATGTTTTTGGAAGTTTCCACAAAGTTCTATAACGGTCGCCATGATGAGAGTTGGCGGTCGCCATTTTTGACAATGGTTTCTACAAAGTTCTATTGGCGGTCGCCACAATGAACATGGTGGTCGCTTTACTTGGGCAGCAAGTTTTGATGGTTCGACAAAATTTCATTGGTTTGAAGGTTTCGAGTTCGAATACCGAGCTGGGATCACTTCTCGAGGATCGTACAGAGGCACTAGTTCACATGTTTTCATCATTGGATTCGCCTAAGATTAGGCAGTGTCAAATTGGGGCGTCTATAGGGACCAAAAGCAGCTAAGGGACCAAAAGATAGTGTGAAGAAGCCAAGAAGCGAGTGTTATCACTGTAACCAGTTTGGGCATTGAAAAAAGCAGTGTCCAATTTTTCTCAGTAAGCATAACAAGCAAGATAATTTCTGTTCACTAGTGATTGAAACATGTTTATCGATATTTTTTACCGGTACCTGGTATGTAGATATGGGAGCCACTAATCATGCCTGTAATTCTTTGTAGAGGTTCCAAGGAACCAGACAGCTCAGTAATGAAATGATTTACCTTCATATGGGCAATAATACAAGGGTGGCAATAGTTGTAGTCAGAGATGTCACTCTCAGTTTTAGTGATAGAGTTTTAATATTGAAAATTGACTTTATATACCTTCTATTAGAAGGAGTTTAATTTCAATTTCTAATTTAATAAAGAACAAATATTCTGTTCATTTTAATTACTCTGTGATTATTAAGACAAATAAACGTTTTATTTATTCTGGTACATTGGTGAATAATCTGTATGTTATATCTCCTATTTCTCCAACACTACAACTGACTGAATTGAATAACACATCTAATTTATCATATAAGAGAAAGAATCCTTCTTTAATGAACCAAACGTCTCTTTGGCACTTACGCTTGAGTCATATTAATCTAAAAATGATAAATAGACTGGTAGAAGATGGACCTTTGAGTTTAT
>JAULJZ010194566.1:0-20481 GCA_032270985.1 Heliamphora pulchella | reverse complement strand
ACTCCCTAGGTGGCCGGCCCTAATAAGGGGGTGGGGATTTGGTTTTATGAAAAATATATATCTCTTGCTTATTTTTAAGAAAGTGAATATATATACTTAACATTATCTTTGATATATGGAGAAATATGTCAAAAGGAGGCTTTATATATATATATAACTCACAAAAACCCTAAACCCCTAACCATAGCCGCCACCCCCTCTCTCTTTTTGGCAATTAATTTTACGTTCTTGGAGAGAAGTGTGTGAGAAGAAACCATAAACAAGAGAACTCTTCAATCGGAATCGGTGCCCACACATCGTGATTGTCGTAGTGCGTCCGGGACATACGTGAGAAGATTGCAAGGTCGTCTTCAACGTATTCGGGATTTTTGAAATTTTTTGAAAAGTTTCATAAAGGCATCTTACTATTAAGATTTATATAGTTCTCATTTTTCATGAAAAACGCATACGTTATTTTTTACGGTCACGGCGTCGGTTCAAAAATTTTTTCGCTGCAATAAAATCAACCTCAAAACTTGAATCCTTAAAACCCAGTCCTTAATGATCCACCGGGAAATCCAAACGTTGATAAGCTTTACAACCAGTTCGAGGGGTCAAATATTAGAGAATTCTTAAAGATGAAGCCGCAATCTTATCAAGGAGGTCTAGACCCTGTGAAGGCTAATGAGTGGCTAACTGCTATGGAAAATATTTTCGAAGTAGTACCATGTTCAGAAACTCAAAAAGTGAACTTCGCAACGTATCAGTTAGAAGGAGAAGCGTAACGTATCAGTTAGAAGGAGAAGCCCGACGATGGTGGAACCTAATGAGACAAAGTGAACTTGGTTTGGAATGGAAACGATTCTTGATTTGTTTTCGAGAGAAGTATTTTTTCCAATCGATACGAGATGAGAAATGCACTAAATTTCAACAACTAAATCAAAAAGGAGGGATGACCATCTCTGAATATGAAGCAGAATTTACAAATTTGGCAGAGTATACTCCGCATATGATCCACACGGAGCATATGAAGGCACAAAAGTTTGAGGATGGATTAAAGCCTGAAATACGAAAGATGATTAGGCCTTTTTGATTGCTAAGTTATGTTGATGTTGTAGATTGTGAAGTAATTCTTAATGATGTGAAGTTGTCAGTTAATCTAGTTCCTATTAGGATGGGACATCTTGACGCTATCCTGGGTATGGACTGGCTTGCATCTTACCATGCTAATATAAATTGTGCTACCAAATGTGTTAATTTTTATACCTCACAAGGAGAGTTTTGTTTTAAGGGGTTAAGGGTTTCTTCGCCTTCTCTTTTTATATCGGTGACTCGAGCTCTTAAACTGATTGAAAAAGGATGTCAAGGATATCTTTGCTGTGTGACACAAGATACACCTAAAGTCCAAGTTTATCCGAAATCCCAGTGATTTGCGAGTTCCATGAAGTTTTTTCTGAAGACTTACCTGGTATGCCTGTAGATTGAGAAATCAAATTTTCTATCGATGTTATTCCTGGAACCCAACCCATTTCCAAGACCCCGTATCGCATGGCCCTAGTAGAATTGAAAGAACTGAAGACACAATTGCAAGAGTTACTAGACAAAGGTTTCATTCGACCTAGTATGTCTCCATAGGGAGCTCCGATGCTGTTCGTGAAAAAGAAAGATGGAACTATGAGGTTATGCATTGATTATCAGGAGTTAAACAAAGTTACTATTAAGAATAGGTATCCCTTACCACGAATCGATGACTTATTTGATCAATTGCAAGGGGCGAGTGTTTTCTCTGATCTTCGGTCCGGCTATCATCAGTTAAAGATAAAAAAAGAAGATATCGAGAAGACAGCATTTAGGATGTGTTATGGACATTATGAATTTTTGGTTATGCCTTTCGGAGTGACGAACGCACCTGCTGCTTTTATGGATCTAGTGAATCGGGTTTTCAAAGAATTTCTAGATGAATTTGTGATTGTGTTCATTGATGGTATTTTGGTTTATTCTAAAAGCAAAGAAGATCATGCGAATCATTTACGAAAGGTGTTGCAGACATTAAAAGACCACAAGTTATATACGAAATTGGAGAAATGCGAGTTCTGGCTGAAAGAAGTAATATTTTTAGGACATGTGGTTCGATGTGATGGTATTTTTGTCGACCCTCGGAAGATCTCCGCAATTATAGATTGGCCAACACCTACGACAGTAACAGAAGTAAGAAGTTTCCTTGGATTAGCTGGATATTTTCATAAATTTGTACAAGATTTTTCAAAGATTACCGTACCTTTAACAAAACTAACTAGGAAAGGAGAACCTTCTGTATGGAATGAAAGAAGAGAAGAAAGTTTTCAATAATTGAAAAGAAGATTGACAACAGCTCCTATTCTTGCTCTACTAGAAAGTACAAAAAGATTTTCAATCTATAGTGATGCGTCACGACAATGACTAGGATGTGTGCTTATGCAAAATGGTAGAGTCATAGCTTACGCCTCTCGACAACTAGAATATCACAAGAAGAACTACCTAACACATGACTTGGAGTTAGTAGTAGTTATTTTTGCGCTTAAGATGTAGCGTCATTACCTTTACGGAGTTCCTTGTGATGTCTATACGAACCATAAGAGTTTGAAATACATCTTTTCTCAAAAAGAACTGAACCTGCGGCAACGACGTTGGTTAGAATTGATGAAAGATTACGATATTAATATTCAGTACCATCCAAGAAAAGCGAACATTGTGGCAGACGCGCTAAGTTGGAAGGCAATCGAAACTTTGAACATTTTAGTGACTCAACATCTTTTAGCACTAGAAGGCACAAAGCAATCAGAGCTTAATATAATCAAGGGAAACGCTACATCATTATGTACGGCAATTACTATCCAGTCGACAATCTCAAAAGAAGTGAAGCGTCGACAACGAGAGAATCATAAACTAAAGAAAATATATGAACAAGTTACGATAACCCCGGACTCAGATTTTCAAATCTCAGATGATGTGCTCAAATTTCGAAATCGAGTGTGCGTTCCCGACATTTTTTACATCAAGCTGCGAATTCTAGATGGAAATCACAATTTGAGATTTACGATACACTCGGGTTTAATGAAGATGTACCAAGATTTACGTAAAGCGTACTGGTGGATGGGAATAAAGAAGGAAGTGGCAGACTATGTCAGCAAATGCTTACGATGTCAACAAATTAAGGCAGAACGACGAAAATCGGTTGATCTTCTACAACCTTTATCAATTCCAGAATGGAAATAGGAGTATATCACAATGGATTTCGTTGTTGGTTTGCCTCGAACGTCTAAGAACCATAACTCTATTTGGGTTATTGTTGATAAACTTACCAAAACTGCACATTTTCTACGTGTTAAGACTACGCACACGATTGATCAGTTAGCTAAGTTGTACGTATGAGAGATAGTGCGTTTACATAGAGTTCCAATGTCTATTGTTTCTGACCATTATTCGAGATTCGTTTCACGTTTTTGGAATAGTTTTCATAAGGCAATGGGAACCAACGTACACCTTAGTGCAGCTTTTCATCCGCAGACCGATGGGCAGTCAGAACGAACCATTCAAACGCTAGAAGATATGTTGCGAGCCTGTAGTAAGGATTTTCAAGGTAGTTGGGATGAACATTTACCTCTTGTTGAATTTACATATAGTAATAGTTTTTAAGCCAGTATAGGCATGGCTCCTTTTGAAGCACTCTATGGGCGTAGATGTAGAACTCCTACATGCTGGACAGAGACAGAAGAAGAATGTCTTATTAGGCTAGAACTTGTTCAAGAAACAACCAAAATGGTTCGTTTAGTACGAGAACGCCTTATGATTGCGCAGGATCGTCAAAAGAGTTATGCCGACGATAATCGACGAGAGTTACAGTTTCAAGAAGGAGACAAGGTATTTTTGAAGATATCCCCGACGAAAGGTGTATTTCAATTTGGACGAAAAGGAAAGTTAAATCCTCGTTATATCGGTCCGTTTGAAATTCTTGAGAAAGTAGGGCCTGTGGCATATCAATTTGCTTTACCATCGGAGTTAGCGCAGATTCACAATGTTTTTCACGTCTCCAAGTTAAGAAGGTATATTGCTGATCCTTCCCACATCCTAATTCAACCACCAGTAAGCATCGATCAAAATCTAAGCTATGATGAACGGCCGGTACGCATATTAGATCACCAAGAAAGGAGAGTACGTAATAAAATTATATCTCTCGTTAAGGTCTGGTGGGAAAATCACTCAGAGGGAGAAGCAACGTGGAAAAAAGAAGTTGATATTAAGACTAGGTATCCAGAACTTTTCGAGTGAGGTACGTTTTTCTCAACCCGACTTGTGTTAAGTTTGGAGAACCAACCTTCTTAAGGGGGGAGAATGTAAAATCCAGTATTCAAATTACGGGAGAAAAATAAAAATAATTAGTCGATACTCTCAAAATACAATACCTGACAAAGCCTTATCAATAAAAATTTAATCAAAAAATATTAACAAAATTCGTTAAAATTCAATACACGTTAAAATTAAAAACTTATATTTAGGAAACATATTAAAATTTTAACGATACGAAAATTCTCAAATTGACATTAAAAGTTTATATTAAATTTTGCGAATTTTTCTGAACATAAAATTTTACATTAAAAATTTTAAGATGATATAAAATACCATTAAGAACCGCCACGTGTCATTTAAGCGTATGACTCATCCACGACCGAAAAACGTGGTCACTCCAGGGTGATGACTCATCCTCAGCCGTTTTATAAAGAAGTTGCCGCCAAAGACCTGTATATATATATAAGCACATGTTATATAATACACATATACACATATATACACACAGGTAGCCAAACCGCCAAACCTCACTGCGCAACACCACCGACCTCGACGCCACCGGAGCTACCGCCGTCGTCGACCACGCCTGACGCCGTCGACCACCACCATCACGGCCACCGGCGACTCCTCCGCCGCCGTTCACCACTCTCATCACCGCTCTCAACCACTGATTTTCTCTCTCTCTCTCTCTTGGTATATATCTATCTCTCTCATTTCTCTCTCTTCCACCACAGTCACCTCCGGCCACCACTGTCACCACCGGCACCACCACCCACCACCCCTAGGATCACCGGCGACCACCCTAGAACAAATTAAAATACTGTAACCATCCATAACCGTGACCACCATTAATCAACTTTTATGTTCATAATCTGTATACACATGGCCACCACTTTACACGATATTATTTTCCGATCAACAACGTTCGCTACCCTTCGATGGCTTACTGCAGTTAGTGAATGGTTTTGATCATTAAAATTCTTTTTGGGTGAACCTGAACGCAAATAAAACAACAACTGTTGTGGCATTGTAATTTAGGGGTTGTTATGAAAAATGGTCAAAAATAAGGGAATTCAGAGGATGTTTGAAAAAAAATCTTTTAACACCTTGAAAACTAATATTTTGAAAACCCCTCTTTATTGAAAATAGAGTCACCACTTAGTTTTTGAGAAAAACTAAGAAAAACAAAAAAAATGGCTACTGATCTTGAAAACGTTAACCAGAGAAAAAAGAGTTCGGAGGCTAAGGTACGAATCGGAGAAGGTGTTAGGCACCCCGTTCGCCCAACTTAAGTTTGGCCTCTACTAATCATTATTGATTTTTTAATAAAAATTTTCAAATGCATGCAAGTAAAGAAAATAGAGGTAAAGAGAGAATATCCAAAATCAAGTAAGAAAAATACATAATGTATGTACGTAACACTCCAAACCAAAATAAATAAAAAGAATAAAATCCTAAGTCTTACGGCATGCAATTTCTAACTACATGATACATTAAACACATCCATATGCAATTTCATTACAATAATCCTAAACTATCATGATTCAAATAAAAAAACAAAATATGCTAGAGTTGTTAAAATTACCTAAACATGGATTGCTACAAAATATACCAAACACTTATGAAATAAAATGATCAAACCCTAAACTAATATGTACAAGATACACATTATCAAATTGCCTAAAAAAAAGACATGTAAAAAGTTTAATGTTAAAAACTAGCCAAAATAATAAAATCCATTAACAAACATTTTGTGTACTAACAAACAAATATTTGAAGTTTGAAGCAAGAAATAAAAAAAAGCTTCTAAAAGGTTATTTAGGCTAAAATAAGAAGATTAAGAAAATCTTTTTGTTGTTTTTGCAGTTAATAAAAAAAAAGACAAGATAAATATTAAGAAAAGAAAACCGAATTATAGAAAATGGAACATTAATTTTAGGAAAATTAAGCTAATAATGAAAAGAAAATAAAATTCTAGAAAGAAAAATTATACTATTATTAAAAGAAAATGAAAATGAAACATAAGAGCTAACAAAGAAAAGTTAAATTAATGCTAGTAAAAGGAATTTTAAACTAATATTAAAGAGAAAGAGAAAGAAAAGAGGATGGAGTATTAGCATTAAAGAAAGTAAAGTTGACAATAAAAGAAGATAAAATGCTATATTAAAATAAAATACTAGAAAAATAAATTACATTAATGAGAAAATACAACAAGACCATTAGAACATTAAACTAAGGAAGAAAATTGTGCGTTAAAAAGAAATTACATTAGTGCTAGAAGAAAATAAACATTTAAGAAAGGAAAATGGATCATTAAACTAATTATTACAAGAAAATGAAATAAAATGCTATTGAAATGAAATTTAGACTAAAAAGAAAATTAAATGCTAGAACATTAAATTAATGTAAAGGGAAGAAAAATAAATAAAATGTTAGAATTTAAATGGATGTAGTACTGACAATTACAACCATTTTTATGTAAGTATCTTAAATGGAACAATTGACAACATTAACAAGTTGTAATTGCTAGGAATGTTGGCACTATTTAATGAGTTGATTAAACTTAATTCAAATAAGCAAACAAATAAACAAGTAAGCTAAATGAAAGAAAATGCTAGAACATAAATAAATAAGGCAATTAATAAGTAAAGCAAGAATGCAATGAAATGAAATATATAAATTGAAATTGAATTTTTAACCTGATCACTCCAAAAGAGAGAATGGAGTTAGAAGGATCGGGGATCTAAACGAGGTACCTAGATTGGTGGGGAATCCTCAACTCGAGAATGTGCTTCAATGGTCCATTCCTTGAGTAGTGATCTAAGCAAGACTTCAACGTCGGCTGGAGGTTCGACAGGGTTTCGGCGTCGGAGCACGGGACCGCTCAATATATCGGCAGAGTCTCTCTCACTCAAAATTCATACTGAAAGCGTACGCTAGGGTACGGTATTTATAGACTTCTTCAACTAATGCGATGTTGCCACGTTTTGGGACACGTCAGGCCATTTGAAATTGGCAGTCGCCACATTGAAAGATGGCAGTCACCATGTTTTTGAAAGGTTTCACAAAGTTCTATGGCGGTCACCACAATGGAAGTTGGCGGTCGCCTTTATGAAAGGTGGCGGTCGCCACTTTTGGTTAGAGTTTCTACAAAGTTCTATGGCGGGAGCCATGAAGAGAGTTAGCGGTTGCCTTACTTGGGTAGCAAGTTTCAATGGTTCATCAAAATTTCATTGGTTTAAAGGTTCTGAATTCAAATACCGAGCTTGAATCACTTCCCGAGTATCGTACGGAGGCACTAATTCACCTGTTTTCATCATCGGATTCGCCTAAGATTAGACGGGATCAAATTGGGGTGTCTACAGTTGCCCCTCTTTGATATAACTTGCATAGTAACGCATGAAGCAAGTTATATCAAAGACCTAGAGACAACAAACATTTGACTGAGCCGTCAATCTTAGGCTACAAACACACAGGCATGCATATGATGTTGGTCGTACTCAAATTTTAATCGAGCTGCCTACGTACCCCCTTTTGCTAGGGATCAGATAAGAACGTAGTTCACGGGGCAAAATACGAGATGCAATGATAAGAGATATGAAGCATAATAAGTATAGTGTAATGCAGATATAACGTGAGTCAGTTTAAGGTCACGATGAGGACTAATGAGTCAGTTTATAGTCACGAGTAGGACCGACGAGTCAGTTTAGGGTCATGAGGAAGACCGACGAGTCAGTCATGAGGAGGACCGACGAGTCACTTTATGGTCATGAGGAGGACCGATGAGTCCGTTTAGGATCATGAGGAGAACCGATGAATCAATTTAAGGTCATGAGGAGAACCAACGAGTCAATTTAGGGTCATGAGGAGGACCGTTGAGTCAGTTTAGGGTCATGAGGAGGTCCAACGAGTCAGTTTAGGGTCATGAGAAGGACTGATGAGTCAGTTTAGGGTTATAAGAAGGAGGACCGACGAGTAAGTCATGAGGAGAACCGATGAGTCAGTTTAGGGTCATAAGGAGGACCGATGAGTCAGTTTAGGGTCATGAGGAGGACCGACGAGTTAGTTTATGGTCATGAGGAGAACCGATGAGTTAGTTTAGGGTCATGAGGAGGACCGACGAGTCAGTCATGAGGAGGACCGACGAGTCAGTTTATGGTCATGATGAGGACCGACGAGTCAGTTTAGGGTCATGAGGAGGACCGATGAGTCAGTTTAAAGTCATGAGAAGGACCGAGTAGTCAATTTATCAAATTAATAGGTCGAATTAAGGCCTAAAAGTTTGAAACATCGGATAAAAACCAAGCTGCGGCTTAAAATTAAATTTATCGAGAATAATAACTGTGAACTAATGGGTCGAGTTATGACCTAAAAGTTCGGAATGAGATACGTGATCAAAAGTCGAGTTTAAAATCAGATTTGCTAGAAAGGAATCATCACAAAGAGTTACAAGGTTTTGAAATTATTATTTGCTAAAATAGACTTTTGAAATTTTTGAAATTATTATTTGCTAAAAAAATTTTATTTTTTATTTATTTAGATCATTTTTCTAGTAAAGTGCGCACAAAAAATAAAATAAAATACCTGACATACTAAAAGGAATTAATAAAATAATAAATAAATAAAATAATAATAAAAGAAACAAAACACACGCCCAAACGGCCCCTTAAGAAACCCAAAACACCATAATGAAACACTGGCATGACGTGACCCTTGACAACCTAGCGGTCGCTAAGCCCAAACCTCTATGACATGGCGGCCGCCGGGTAAAATCCCTTTCAACATGGCGGTCGTCGTGCACCGTTTGGGAAACCTGGCGGTCGCTCAGTCTAGAAGTGGCGATCGCCATCTTGAGATGTGCACCAGGCCCTTTAAGGTGTGCGGGCTGGCTCATTCTTCACCTTCTCACTTTCTCTCTAACCCTCTTGCACTCTCGAGTTCTCTCTTGTCTTCTCCCTTGCTCCCAAGCTTTTCCCTTTGTTCCTTTCTTGCTTCCAAACTCACACGATTTTCACCTTGCTTTTTGTGATCCCATTCTTCTTCATCGCGGGCCAAGACCAAGAGGATGACGACTTGGGGGCACGACGGGACCCTTTCGCTGGTGGGGTCACTTCCACGCAGCCCACTGCTGCGATGGATGCTCTTGTGCTCGAGGCGGAGCTTACCTCCCGTCGTGTCGCTGAGGAGGCACGAGCAGCTGCTGTGGCGCAAGCAGCTGCAGATGCTATTGCTGAGGTCACGGTGGCTGACTTCTTAGATCCTGATGCTGGAGATGGCCGTCCGGCACCCTTCGACCCCCACACCTACGCTCCACTACCTCACCGTGTAGTTCCGCGCGGGATGAGACGCTACAAGCCCCCGGCTGATGCCGTCGCAGCTGACCGTCTTCTGCGAGAGCCCGACCATCATATATCTCGCCAGCGCCCATCGGTATGTACCATTTTTCTACTGTTTTTAATACCAAAGCATGATATATCAAATATAGACGCATGTTTAGGATCCCCTATGTGATGATGTGATTTGATGATGATGACTGATGACGACGATTTATTTTGATGTGTTTGAATGAATTTGATGATGTGAATGATGATCGATTTTAACTTTAGGTACCTATACAATGGAGATTAAAATAGTAGAGATACTAGGATCTTTTAAACAACCAACAAAATAGGCGATTATTTTAGCGAAAACCACAAAATAAAAAGCACAAATCTAGGGAGAATCTTTGTTTTAATTTTCAGGGGCATGAAAACTAAAAGGGAAAATTTTTTTCAAAAATCCTAAAACTAGGATAAAGGGATTTAAGAAAAATTTCAAAAGTTTTACGAAATTATGGAAAAAATTTTTTAGAAAATCTAGAGAATTTAAAAAATCTTGGGGAATTTTTAGAAAATATTTAGAAAATTTAGGAAAAATTTTAGGAAATTTGGGAAACCCTAGAAAATAAATGAAAAATTCTAGAAAATAATTCTTAGAAAATATAAGGAAATTTTGAAAACTCCTTGGAAAAAGTAGGAACATCC
Organism: Heliamphora pulchella; assembly: GCA_032270985.1. Lineage (NCBI taxonomy): Eukaryota > Viridiplantae > Streptophyta > Magnoliopsida > Ericales > Sarraceniaceae > Heliamphora > Heliamphora pulchella. The sequence goes on along the minus strand of JAULJZ010194566.1, from coordinate 10,153 downwards.
TAGAAAATTTAAGAAAAATTTTGAGGAATCCTTAGGAAATTTATGAAAAATTATAGGAAAATTTTATGAAAATTTTAGAAAATTCTAAAGATTTTTAGGAAGACTAGGGCCAATTTTCAAAAATTCTAAAAATTGAGAAAATTATTTTTAGAAAATTAGGGCAAAAAGGGAGGCAAAACTCAAGGTTTTTTTTTTTTTTTCGGGGCTAATTAAGAAGAATTAAGGGGAGCAAATTTAAAAAATTCTAGAATTTCCGAGGTAATTTTCTCAAAAATCCTAAAATTTGGGACAAAGACTTTTTTTAATTATTTTTTTATATTTTATTTATTTATTATTTATGTTTTTTTTTACAGACTCTAGAAATTTAAGGGGCATTTTTTTTTTGGGATTGGGGTAAATTTTACTAAAGCGATCACATAGATTTATTTATTTTTTTTGGAAAGAATGGTTGACACAAAGTAATAGAGACCTAGGATTACTAGGACGTGCAGAAACCATGAACCTTGGGTTAGGGTGCCTAGTTTTCTAGGGTTTGAAAAGAACCGAAGGATCATCACCTAGGGTTTGAATGATTTGGTTGACTTATCAGGACATGTGTTTGATCTACTCTTTCCTTGTCTTCTTTTTTACAGGTTGGTCACTGCATCCGAGGTTTCGGAGGTTCAACCTCCAGGGAGGTGTTGGAGTGGTATGATGCCCTCTCTGCTCCTAACCGGGCTTACATCGATGCCTCTGGTTTTGCTCGCTTCATACCCCTGCTGGGTAGGACGAGCAATGACCGGGTATGGTTGACTGCCCTGGCCGAGCGGTGGTGGGATACCACCAACACCTTCCATTTCACTACCTACGAGGCTACTCTGATGCCTCTGGACTTTGCCGTTATTACCGGCATCCGGGTTGGAGGAGCCCCTATTCCGTTTGACCCGGCCATTGCTCAGTCGACTGAGGCGCTGCTATACTTCCTCGGGGCTATTCCGGCTCAGATGGACAGAGACCGGGTCCGCTACACCTAGTTTTTCGACCGCTTTCAACATTTCTAGTGCACAGAGCCTCGTCACTATGAGTAGGTCACACGGGGTTTTCTGATGCACATGTTTGGTACCTCCATGTTTTCGAACAAGGAGAACACCGTTCATTTACATTACTTGGGCGACTTGGCTCATCTTGACCGGGTTGCTTCATATGACTAGGGAGGCGTTTCTCTAGCTACTCTCTACAGCTTCATGCAGACCTTGACCCGGTTCCCCGTGGAACTCAGCATCGGGGGATACTGGAGGGTCTAGGAGGTATGATTTAATTTTTACGCTTTTCCCATTTTATTTTCATCATCTGTTATTTTCTTCTTGTTCATATCTTCTTCTTTGCAGTTGTGGACCTATGCGTTCCTCGGGCTTCATGTCCCGGTGAACTCTGTGACAGACCCTCTAGTCATTCCCCGAGCAGCTCGGTGGTCCCGAGGGCTAAAGGGGAAGAAGGCTGGGGGGAAGGACATCGACCAATTTTGGGTCTCGCTGGACTAATTAACACCCGACCAGGTATCTTTGCTTTCCATTCTGTACGCTACTCTCTGTATTATACTGCTCACTGCACTGTACCGCATCGCACTATACTGTTTCTATACTGTTCACTGCACTATTCACCATACTGTATGGCTTATTATTCTCTGCATTGTACTTATACTTTGAACTGTTGCATGTCCACTGGGACATCTAGAGAGGGGTAGAGGATCGGGTCGGCGCAGATCTGATGCGTAGTCGCGACATTGCTGCGAGGCGTATTTTGCTGGAGGGTCCATTAGGACGGGAGTATTATCTGAGAGAGGGAGTGGTTCGACAGTCGCTCGGCCTGGATCACTTTCGGATCCCAGTGTTCCTCCTGCCTGTATGCACCGGACTGAGCAGCTGGGCTGAGTCAACCTTCTCTTGGAGCTGGTAGGGACTAATACTGTGGAGCTTCTGGTGACTGAGGGAGACTACACTGTCTGGGCTTGGTCGCACTTGCTGGGTCCACTGGGACCTGGCCCGACTGGTGGTAGGAGGAGGGGACCGGCACCGGAGGCTGCTGATGCTAGTGCTGCTGCAGCTGCTGCTGCTGGTCCTATTGCTGCTGATGCTGGTCCTGCTGCTGGGGCTAGGGTTGGGAGTGTCGAGATACCCTATACCGTATCTTCTTTCGTAGATGGGTATTCTTTCGATATTCCTATCCCAGTTCCTCCAGCCCCGAAGTTTCGACCAGAGCACTCCCAGGTTTGACTCTTTTCTCACTACTTCCTTTTCGTCCTTCTTTATTCGTAGACAGCTCAGTTCTGTATTATTTCTCGACTAATGGATCAGGTTTGGCTGGATCATCTCATGCTGGTGGTGAGCGGCCTGCGGACCCTTATCCGCCAGCAAGATGCTGCTGTGCGTGCAACTGGGGTTCCTTTTGTTCCTCGGCCGGTAAGTGTTTGTCTTTTTGATCTCTTTGTTCTCCTTTATACTATTTTCTTTTTTTTTTTCTTTCGACAGCCTCCTGTAGCTGCTGCTGTTCCACTCCTGCTCCTGCTCCTGCTCCTGTTCCTGTTATGGTTTCAGCTCCTGCCCAAGGCTGGGGATCTCGTGCATCTTCCTGTGATCGCTCCAGAGGATCTGTCTCGTCTGTACGGAGCTGATCCAGTGTCGTGTCCTTTTCCTCTAGTAGTGACGGCGATGACTTAGAGAGGCTTTTTGATGACATCAGTTCGAATGAGGCTGGTCCTTCCTCCCGCCGTGTCCGCCCCAAGCATCAGTGAGTGAGAGAGAGAGCCCCCCCTTTCCGATACATTTTATTTTTATGGGCCTACGTGCCCTAGTTTGATACATTTACGGGCCTGCGTGCCCTGTTTACCATTTTATTGGGCCTGGGTGCCCCAGTTACACTTCGATACATTCTGCTACTTTTTATGCATTTTGGGGCCTTCGTGCCATTTATTGTCTTATATTCATCTGCTTGTATGGTTCTCTTACTGCTCAAACTGTCATGGATGCATAATTCGGATGCCGCAACTAATATAGATCTCACAGACTGCAAATTGTCCCATACCCACCCCAGACTGCATAATTCGGATGCATAATTCGGTTGTCACTTTCCCAAAATGTGTACTTGGCGGTCGCTCGTTTCAACAAGGCGGTCGCCACTTTCCCAAAATGCTAACCTGGCGGTCGCTTGTTTAAACATGGCGGTCGCCTAGTCAAAGAAATGTTGTCACTATACTATACTTTTTCGAGTCGGCGGGCGCCATCTTCAAGGTGGCAGTCGCCACTTTGGATGTGCTTTTTGCCAAAATTTTGATTTTCTGCCTTTTTCAACCTTATAAATGTAGCCCTGGAGGCCCCATTTACTGTTACTCTGACTCAGATGGCTTCTCCTCTTTCTCTATGGATTGAAGCATTTTTCCATATTGAACGTTTGAACTTTTCCCCATTGGGCTTGAATGCCCTTTTCTCATTGAGGGTCGTGGAGATTAACAGTCCCTTATTATCGGCTGCTACTCAACTGTGGGATCCGCAGTCTCACGTCTTTCAGTTTGGCCTTGAAGAACTCTGCCCTATTGTAGAGGAATTTGCTGCCATGTTGGACCTGACTCTGCGAAATTCCATTATCATCCCCACTCCCGTTCTCTCGGCTCGGCAACAGGTGATGCAACTCTGCGGTATGTCTAAGATGGAGGCTTCTCGTCTGACCTCGGGTGACTATCTTGACATTCTTTGGATTATTGATAGGTTTCACCCTACCGGTGACCTCAGTGACCTTGGTTTTCAATTGCAGCAACGCTATGCACTTTGCTTCTGTCTTCTTGCTCAGTATATACTTATTCCTTCTGACGGGCGAGTTAGTTATGCCCTGGTTGACATTGCTGGTCAGATGTGGATGGGTAAGGATTTTGTGCCCCTTATGTTGGCTGAGACACTGTTGGGCTTAGACGCTTTTCATCGTGGTGAGACCACCACCTTTGCTGGCAGCTCCTTACTTCTTCAGGCAACCCAAACATCTTTCTCTGTATCAAATCCACTGTCATACTACAAAGCATTTCTCTTACTGTTCTAACTCTTGCTACAGATCTGGCTGATGGAGAGGGTGAACCTTGTATAGAAGCCTCCCACTGATAGACACAACGCCGCTGCTTTCCTTTACCGCCACCATTATTAGATATGTGACACCGAGGCATCTTAGCGACAATATCTTTCTTCCCTGACTGGCCCAGATATTACTTGGTAGTGCCCCTGGTGGCGTATTCCTGCTATGACTCTGACCACTATGGATCACCCTGGTGTTCTGCTGATTGGCCTTCATCAGACTACTTTCTACTACCCCTGTCAGATCATGCGGCAGTTCGGTCGCAATCAGATCATCTTTCCAGCATTCAAGGTCATCTGTTCTCATCCATACTACGTGCCCCATTTCTATCATCATACGAGGATACCTGGCCATGTCGCTCATTGATGGAGATATATGAGCTGTAGTGTCCCGATCTTTTCGCTGAATACAAGACATGGCTGATGCAGGATCGGGAGAATAAAGATAAACAAGTAGCAAAAAGAAGGAGAACTTGAGACCTCTCACTTTGTTTCGAAAATTTCATTGTTTTTCCTTATTTTATTTGTAGAGTTTGGGACTTGCGTGCCCCTGCTTTTATTCAAAACTTTGTAATTTTGATCGAAGTAATGACAAACTCCCACTTTATGTTTAAGATGGTTTAAATTTATCCAAAGTTTCAATGACTTTATTATCAAAATTCAAAAATTAATTTGCATTGGTCTTACTCAGATTCAAAATGGTTAAAGATAAAGAATATGGCCGGACTTCTTTAAAAGAAGCTGCCTACGTATCCCAAGATGGAATCAAGCCATAACGTAGTTCGAGCTCGATTTTCGCTTAGGTGTTGACACTCTTCTTTTGTGATGTCCTAACTTTTGCCAAGGTCGCCCTTTCGGGTTTTTGCCCTTGCGGGCTGTTTTGACATTTGGCTGAGTTGTCTGTTCAGTTTTCAACTCAGTGAGTTTTTATTTTCTTCTTATTTTTACCTAAAGGATAGTACTTTTTGAGTTGATCGAGGTTGACTGGAGTGGAGAACATATTGCCATCTAAATCCATAATAATGACTGCACCACCGATCATGATGGTTTTAATGAGAAACGGTCCGGACCAGTTTAGCTTGAACTGCCTCTTAGGTCAAAAATAAGAGCTCTGATCTCTTTAAGGACCAAATCCCCTTCTCCGAGATTTCGAGTTTTGACCTTCTTATTGAACGCCCAAGCTATCCTCCTTTGGTAACCTTGTACATGAAATAGAGCCTGCAACCTTCTTTCATCAAACAAGAGCAACTCTTCCACCTGGTTCCTCTGCCATTCTGCTTCTAATATATTGGACTCGGCCACCACTCTTAGTGAAGGGATTTCCACCTCAATGGAAAGCACGACTTCCATCCCATATACTAAAGAGTACGGCATTGTTCCTGTTGAAGTTCGAATTGACGTTTGGTATCCCCATAGTGCAAATGGTAGTTGTTCCGGCCAATCTTTGTGTGAGTTGATTATCTTTTGAAATATTTTTTTAATGTTCTTGTTTGCTGCTTCGACTGCTCCATTGGTCTGCGATCGATATAGCGAGGACTTATGAGCCGCTATCCGATATTCCTCGAAAAGATCAAAGACCTGCCCTTGGAAATGTGAACCATTGTCTGAGATGAGCTCATGTGGGACTCCGTACCGGTAAATGATATTTTGCTTGATAAACTTAGCAACGTGAGAGACTTTCAATACCGAGTAGGAAGCTGCTTCTACCCACTTGGTAAAATAATCAATGGCCACCAGGATAAACTCATGTCCATTGGATACCTTCGGGGTTACTTTGCCAATCACGTCAATGCCCCATACTGAGATGGCCATGGTGACGTCAGGTTATACAACTGAGAAGGGGGAACGTGCATAAGGTTTGCGTGAATCTAGCACTTATAACACCTCCGCACAAACTGGATACAATCCGTCTCCATTGTCAACTAAAAGTATCCTTGTCGTAGGATCTTCTTGGCTAACATGTTACCACTCATGTGTGGCCCACAGACTCCTGCGTGTATTTCTTTCATCAGTTCTTGGCCCTCTTTCATGTTTACACACAGCTTATTGACCCCAGAATGTCCTCGTTCATATAATCTGCCACCGCAAATGACAAATTGTGCAGCTAGTCTTTGTATTGCCCTTTTGTCCTTTCTGCTAGAAAACTTGGGGTATTCTCCTTTCTCCACGAAGTTTTGAATGTCAAAGTACCATGGAAGGTCGTCAGTGCTTCCCTCAATTGCGGCTATCATCTCATATGCCGGCTTTCTTTTCTGTTCAATTATCAAAGGCCTTATTCTTACCCCAGATGGTATGTCAATCATGGATGCTAGGGTAGCCAGAGCATCGGCGAACTTGTTCTGCAGTCTTGGTACATGGGTGAAGATCACCGATTCAAAGCATGGTATCAACTTCTCTAATTCTTGATAATAGAGTATCAAAGTTAAGTCCCTGACCTTCCATTCTCCTCTTGCCTGTGAAACCCCCAGTGCTGAATCTCCGATGACTTCCAGCTACTTTGCTGCTAATTCTAAGGCTGCCTCCAATCCAGCTAAACATGCTTCATATTCAGCCTGATTGTTGGTAACTTTAAAATTGAGCTTTAATGACAAGGGGACGTGTGAGTTGTCAGAAGTGACAAGGAGGACTCATATTCCATAGCCATATTGATTGGATGCGCCATCAAAATATAGAGTCCACTTGTCATCCCCGACTTTCATCAGTTGTTCGTCAAGAAACTGGAACTCAGTGTCTTCACCTCCTTCTACTAGTTGGTCGGCCAGAAATTCTGCCACTACTCTGCCTTTGAATGACTTTTGGGTGACATATTAGAGATCAAACTCAGATAATAACAAAAATCATCGGGCTAACCTTCCTGTCAATGCCGGCTTTTCGAATAGATACTTCAACGGGTCCATCCGAGAGATGATATTTACTGTGAAAGACAGCATGTAGTGCCTAATTTTTTGGGAAGCCCAAACCAAGGCCCAGCATGTCATTTCCAGTGACGTGTACCGTATTTCTGACCCGGTCATCTTCTTGCTTAAGTAGTAGATGGCCTTTTCAAATCTAGTTTCTCCTTCTTGTGCAAGCATACATCCCATAACTGATTCAGTCACTGACAAGTAAAGAATTAGTGGCCTGTCAGGTTCAGAAGGAGCTAGAACAGGAGGGTTTTATAGGTACCGTCGTACGACATCAAACGTGTCTTGGCATTTCTGATTCCATTTGAACTCAACTCCTTTCTTCAGCAGACAGAAGAGTGGCTCACAAGTAGTTGTCAATTTGGCTATGAAGCGACTGATGAACTAAATTCTTCCCAGAAATGCTCTGACTTCTCGTTCGGCCTTTGGAGGAGGCATTTCCAAAATTGCCTTGATCTTCGAAGGGTCGACTTCAATTCCTTGTTGAGTGATCATGAACCCAAGCATTTTTTCAGCAGTGACTCCAAATGCACACTTTTGCGGGTTGAGCCACATCTTGTACTTTTAGATCTTTTTAAAGAACTTTTGCAGTGCTATGATGTGACCATCCCGATTCTTGGATTTGACTATCATATCAACCATGTACACCTCGACCTCCTTATGTATCATGTCATGCAGTAGGGTAGTGGAAGCCCTTTGATAGGTTGCCCCTGCATTTTTCAAGCCAAATGGCATTACACGATAACAATAGGTGCCCCAAAGCGGGGTGAATGTCGTCTTTTCTCTGTCTTCGGGATCCATCATAATCTGGTTATACCCGGAGAATCCATCCATGAATGACAGGAAGGCATGCCCCGTTGTACTGTCTACTAGGACGTCGATGTGCGGTAGTGGAAAATCATCCTTCAAGCTGGCCTTATTGAGGTCCCAAAAATCCATGCAGACTCGGATACAACCGTCCTTCTTTAAAACTGGCATTATATTGGCTACCCATTTCGGATACTCGGTTACCATTAAGAATCTAGCGTTGATCTGTTTGACAACTTCTTCTTTGATCTTCAGAGCCTATTCTGGCCTGATTCATCTTAATTTTTGTTCGACCGGTTTAGCATCAGGGTATAGGGGGATGTGGTGTTGGACAATATCATGATCGATTCCAGGCATATCTTCGTAAGACTATGCAAACACATCTTTGAATTCTTTTAATAAAGTTATTAATTGTTCTTGTTCAGCTAAGGATAAAGAAGAACCAATTTGAACACTTTGCGGGTTAGTTTCATTACCCAGATTTATTGATAAAGTTTCTTCAATTATTGGTTGGGCACGCATTTTTTCTTCTCTTTTTATTAAAAATTTTATTTCTTCGAGGATATCCCCGTCGAATTTAAAATCGTCAGAAAGCGTATAAAATAAATTAAACAAAGTAGAGTAACTGGAAACTTCATTCATTTCATTAAGAATAGTGGAAATTACAAGCTCGATGGTAAAAGAAAATAGAGGAGCACCAACAGATGTGCCCTCAACTACAGACTCTGAATCAAATTTGGACTTAGGATGGACGACTTGCTCACTACAAAACTTGATGGTCTAATTCCTCATTTCTTTTGCAGTAGCATCAATGATAAGCTTGGTGCAATCGGCTGGCGCGCTGAAACCCGTCATGAAGCAGTCCGATTCAGTTATACGCAACTGATCCATATTCTCATTGAACAACACTCCCAGGTCAGCTCCATCAAGCTTGTTAGCCCAGTCCTCTTCCTGAACCTTCTTTTCCTCCTTCTCTCCTTCCATTGTTTCTTCCTCTTCTGTGTCAGACAGCTGGTGGCTAAAAAAGATTTCCAACCCCGGTAACTTTTGATCGGTCTCTTCGTCGATCCACGTCTCTGGAAAGACACAATACGGGAAATCTTCCCCCTCCTTGACGAAGTATCCGTTGAGCGTCCCAGAATAATTGGCCTTTCGTCCCTTTCTAGGCCCTTTCAAATCTTCTCCCATTGGTTTATACCCAAGACCAAAATGGTGTGAAATCGGCAATACCTGAATGGGTTCCGGGATTCCCTGCTGCTTGCGTCCTAATTCCATGCCCAGAAAAAATGACATTTTTCTCATCATTATTACTGCCTGCGGGTTAACATATCTTTCTTCTTCATTCATCAGCATCTGAACAGCTTGTTCTTCATCGAATCGAAAACCACTGAGCAACACATCATCTTCACTATGCTGAACTTCTAACAGAGTTGTGCCCTCTCCTTCCTTCGGGGGGTGAATGCTGTCTTCTCCGTAAACAGTCAAAACTGTCCTGTTCTTTATCAATTTTAATTTTTGGTGAAGGGTAGACGGTACTGCCTGAACATTTGGGTCATGCAGCCACAACCTGCCCAGCAGTAGATTGAAAGAGGCCAGTATTGTTAGGGTTGGTATACTGAAAATTATGTTTTTAGTATTTGATTTTATTTTTAATAAAATTAGTTTTCTATTTTATGAGAATCTTTATGAGCAATTTATGTATATCATTTATTTGTTATGCATGGATGTCCGATATTCTGTATAGTATTTAATCTGGTGTGTAGAGTATGGCTTACACACAGAAGACCAGATTTTAAGTTCTTGTAGAATATAAGTTTTATATTCACAGTTTAGATAGAAATAGACATACCATCGGTACGACTATGGCACAGAGTTTTAATAGGCCTGTCTTGGTTTCGGGGAACAGATAATAGCGTCGTCTATTGTTTCGACTCTCTGTGCCAGTACACTTTGTGTGTATTGAACAAGACATTTTGGGTAATTAATTTAGTACTAACTATTGGCTATATAAATTAATTCACACCCCAAGGTTATTATGAATAGTGCTCATCCTTTTAATCTGAAAATAATTACTAATTTGCATATATTTAATATTCGTTATTTTGATTCATTAGAGGGTGCGATCTTATATGGGTCTATATTCCTGGTTAGTTGGATAGCGATATTATTTATATAGTAAATATTAATTATTAACGGAATCCACGTCCCGAAAGATCGGGATTGACGATACCCCCTTAAAGATGCTTATAAGTTTTGACCAGGCCAAACCCTGCAGGTGGATTTAATTATTCGGCGGTCAAATAAGTTAAGCGGAAGGGCTTAAGGAATATGAAGATGCCGATTAAATTA
>JAULJZ010194555.1:0-20482 GCA_032270985.1 Heliamphora pulchella | reverse complement strand
AATGTTTCTCATTAATATGCCAGGGATCAAGAATAAAAAACCTAAAAAGCAAGGCTTTTCAGTATACATTCCTAACATTTTCTAGGTTGGCAGCACCTACGACGCGTCTGACACAGAAGAGAGCTATGTTCGTCTAAAGTGAGTTAGCTTTTCAGGAGTTGAAGAGGAGGTTGACTAGTGTGCTAATGTTGATTATTCCTGAGCGAGGTTTGGGGTATACAGTGTACTGTGGCGTGTCACTTGACGGTTTGGGCTTTGTATTGATGCAGGGAGGCAAGGTTGTAGCCTACGGCTTGCGACAGTTGAAGACACACGAGAGGAGTTACCCAACTCATGATCTGGAGTTGGCAGCCGTGGTCTTCGCTTTGAAGACATGGCTGCACTTCTATATGGTGAGCATTTTGAGGTTTTCTCTGATCACAAGAACTTGAAATACTTGTTTTCGCAGAAATACCTGAATCTTCGCCAGCGACGATGGATGGAGTTGTTGGGAGACTACAACTTTGATTTACAGTACCATCCAGGGAAGGCAAATGTCGTAGCTGATGCACTCTGCAGGAGATCTCATGGCTCGTTAGCTTCTGTGACTATACGAGAATGGGACATGCTCGGAGCTATTGGGGAGTTTGATCTGTGTCTCTAGGAGACAGGGAAAGGTGCGACTTTATATTTTGTATCTTCACAGCCTGCATTAGTTGCACGCGTGTTAGAGGCGCAGCCGACCAATCAGGAGGCTCAGATGATATGGGACCGCATTGCTATCGGGAAGGACACAGCAGGATGAACGGTGGGGTCAGATCAGAGTTTGAGGTTGACAGGGCGTCTGTTTATGCCAGAGTTGTGCCGTGCTAAGGTACTACATGAGTTTCATCATTGACGTCTGGCAGTGCATCCAGGAGGCACGAAGATGTATCATGACTTGCGTCGTCAATTCTGGGGGACGGGGATGAAGAGGGATGTAATCCGATTCGTTTCTTGATGCTTTACTTGTCAGTAGGTAAAGGTGGAACACCAAAGACGTGCAGGATTGTTACAGCCGTTGCCTGTATTTGAGTGGAAGTGGGAGAATGTCACTATGGATTTTGTATCAGGACTTCCACGCTCGCCAAAAGGACACGATGCTATTTGGGTTATAGTGGATAGGTTGACGAAGTCTGCGCACTTCATCCCCATTCGACTGAGAGATTCAGTGGACAGATTGAGCGAATTGTACGTCTGGGAGATAGTCTAACTACATGGAGTACCTGTGACTATCATTTCTGACCGAGATCCGCGGTTTACGTCGCGCTTTTGGCAGAGTCTTCAATGGCTTTGGGGACGAGCTTGACTTTTAGTATAGCTTTTCATCCTCAAATCGACAGTCCGTCTGAGAGGACCATCTAGATTTTAGAGGACATGTTGAGAGCATGTGTGCTTAATTTTTAGAGTTCTTGGGAGGATCATCTATCATTGGCAAAGTTTGCATACAACAATAGTTACCAGTCTAGTATTGAAATGGCACCGTATGAGGCTCTGTATGGTAGACCGTGTAGGTCGCCTGTTTGTTGGACAGAGGTGGATGAGACCACTATTTTGGGACTTGACTTAGTACGAGAGACGACAGAGCAGATCGCCGTGATTCGTCAGCGTCTGGTGACAGCTCAGAGCCGCCAGAAGAGTTATGCGGATAAGAGGAGGAGACCGTTAGAGTTTGCAGTAGGGGATCACGTGTTTTTGAAGGTCTCGCCACGCAAAGGGTTGATGAGGTTTGGCCGTCGCAAGAAGGTATCACCACGTTTTATTGGACCCTTCGAGATCCTGGAGAGGATTGGGGTGGTAGCATACCATCTGGCCTTGCCACCTCAGTTAGCATCTGTGCACGTCTTTCACTTTTCAATGCTTTAGAGGTATGAGTCGGATAGGTATGAGTCGGATCCGTCTCATGTATTAGATTGGACAGAGTTGCGAGTTGATGAGAATGTGATGTATGAGGAGCGCCCTGTGAAGATTCTAGATATAAAGGAACAGGTGTTACGGGGGAGAACGATTGCGTATGTCAAAGTTCAGTGGCTTCATCACGGGGTTGAGGAAGCAACTTGGGAGCTTGAGTCTGGGATGCGTGCTAGGTACCCAGATCTATTTACCTCGTGACCATGTAGTGAATTTCGGGGGCAAAATTCCTTAAGGGGGGAGAGTTGTGAGACCCTGTATCATTTTTTTTTGATATATGTAAATGATGATGTGTTTTCCTTCATGTTATATATCATCGATGCATGGTTTATGTTTTGGAATTGTAGAACAGCATGTAGATGTGTTTTATGCTTTCTCGGACCTTGTTTAGGCTTGTTTGGTTGGCCTTAGAATGCAAAACTGAGACAAAAAACCAGTAGGCTCAAACCCTGGGGTTCGATCGACTGGGCTGCTATGTTCGGTCGACTGAACCAATTTTCTTGAGTTCGATCGACTGAACTGGGCGGTGGTGCACTTTTTGAGGAGCTTCAGTCAACTGAAGTGACCTCTTCAGTCGACTAAACTGCCTTTTTGCCAAGCTTATAAGTATTCCAGCCTCTGGAACATTTGGAAAATTTTTGTTTCTTCCATTCTCTATGCCTTCTCTCTACATATTTGACCCAGCTGAGCCTAGTTTTCATCATCAGCTTGTGGATCCTTGCTATCTACGCTGTTAGCTTCGTGCTCATCCGGTCAGATTCTCGTTTCGACGAGGTCTAATTTTTGGGGCGTCGGATTTTGACCCAACGAGGTAGGATTCTAGACCTACTACTGTTATGAGGGTGCTATATGTAATTTTATGTGTTTTCACCGGGTAAAAAATGCATCAAATGTCATATTTTCTGTTTAAGCCTTGTTTTTCTGATAGAAAGCATGTTGTCCGCTTTTCTTGACTTATAGTACTATATGACATGTGGTAGTGTGACTTTCAAAGAGTTTTCTTAAAAACGATAGAAAATGGTAGTTTTGTGAAAAATCTCAACACTTGGTGTTTTGGAGGTTTGGAGCTCGCCTTCAGGGTTGAATCTCAGGTTTTGAAATATTTTGTTGAAAACAGAAAAAACATTTTGAAAATATTTTGTTGATCTCCATGTTGATGGATGGATCTGTATATACATGTATAATGTATATTTGTGAAATATTTTTCGTAGTTAAGCTACGGTTCAGTTTTTAGAAGATTATCTTGATGTACCGGGATGACGAGTATTTGGCACGAGTTGCCCTCGGTGTAAGTCCGAAAACGTACGCAGTATAGGTGCTCTGTTCCTTCGGGTTAGTCCTCGTAAATTGAGTTAGGTGCTCTGTACCCTCGAGTTGCCGCCTGTAAATTGAGTGGTTACATTATGGTGCTCCGTATAGAACTTGTGTGTATCTAACCGGTCCCATGATGTACGGAGATTAGATACTGGCAGGGGTCTATCGTTGTTACCTCTGTCGTGTGATGAAGTCGGTACATATGATCCCTTTCTTCTTCTTTTTTTCACAATGGTACATTCCGTGAGGGAACAACGTTTTGATTACTGTTTTCCTTCAACTGTAAAATGTGTTTTGCATTGTAGAAATGCTTAGTTGTGAAGGAAAAACTGTTTTGAAAATTTGTAAAAAATGTGGGATTTTATGACGTAAAATCTTTTTGGATTTGGTGATTGAGTTTGCTCCCACTCTATATGATTGCATATTTTCTTCTTTATAACTTTATTGTCTGTTTCTATTGGGCTTCGGCTCACGGGTGGAATTTTCTGTACAAAATCTTTTTCAGGTGATGATGTGGATGATGATCATGAGTATCTCTGATGGTGCCTGTGGTGGCGGAAGACTGTTATAATTTTTCTTTTTGGTTTGCCTGTTCCTGAAGGCAAGTTTTGTACGCCATAAGGCGATATATTATATGCATATTGGAACTGTATCCCTTTGTTTATGAGAGATATCTTTTGTTGGGTATTCTATTGTTTTCAACATGTGGTTTTGAATATATGAAAACCTATATTTTCATAAAAACTAGTGTTTGGTGGATTTTCACGTGACCCTGAATTTTGTGGCGTGACAAGGTCCACCTCCTAAGGTAAACCCATATCCTAAAGTAGACTTACAGGAATTTTTATCTGACTGAAAATCTGAGTTTATATACCTTAAAGGTACTAGATTGTCTACCTAGTAAACCAGCATACGATCTTTAGTCCTTTTTAAGTACTTAATTATATTATTTACCGCAGTTCAATACTCCTGCCCTGAATTAGACTGATATCTGCTAACCATGCTAATGACAAAGCATACGTCAGGTCTAGTGCGAAGCATAGCATACATTAGGCTTCCTACTATCAAAGCATAAGGAACTGCCTTCATGTTCTTTATCTCATCAGGTGTCTTAGGACAATTATCCTTGGATAGAGTGATTTCATGCCTGAAAGAAAAAAACCCTTCCTTGGAATCCTGCATACTAAAATGAGCTAAGATGTCATCGATATACTTTGCTTGTGATAGGCCCAACATCCTTTGTTTTCGATCTCGCACAAGCTTGATCCCTAGGATGTGACTGGTTTCTCCCAAGTTCTTAATATCGAACTGTCTAGATAATCATACTTTTACCGTAGATAATACACCCACATCGTTTTTGATGAGTAAGGTATCATTTACATAAAGTACTAAAAAGATCACCACGCTTCTATCACGCTTCTTGTACACACCGGACTCATCTAAACTCTAATCAAAACCATAAGTCTTTATGGCTTGATCAAATTAAGTATTCAAAGACCTCGATGCCTATTTAAGTTCATAAATGGATCTCTTAAGTTTGCACAACATGTGCTCTTGTCCATTCGCTATGAAACTATCTGGTTATACCATATAGATACACTCATTAAGACTTATGTTAAGAAAAGTTATCTTAACATCCATTTTCTAGATTTCATAGTTGAAATGAGCAGAAATGGATAAGAGAATCTGAATAAACTTAAGCATGGCTACCAGTGAAAAGGTTTTCTTATAATCGATCCCTTCTTTCTAAGTGAACCATTTAGCAACATGTCTAGTTTTGAAGGTTTCAACCTTCCTGTCTGCTCTAGTCTTCCTCGTATAGATCCACTTGCATCCAATGGATTTTATCCCTTCGGGTGGTTCTATAAGTTTTCAGATCTGATTGGAATACATAGATTCCATCTTTGAAATCATAACCTTTTGCAAAAAATTTGCATCTTTGTCCGGAAGTTCTTCATTGTAATAATAGGGTTCGGTATCTAGTTCTATCGGGATCCTATCAAAAGACACTCCTAAAAACATATACCAATCAGATTGATAAACAACCCTCCCACTATGACGAGACACTACCTGTGTTTGTGTACTAGCTGTAGCACGCTGTGCAGAATCTAAACCCTGTGCAGTAGCAGCCTGTTCATGATTTGCACCTGTCCCAATAATTCTTCCACTACAATGAGGCAATGAAATATTAGTGACTTGTGGTTCCTCTTCCGTTCTACTGGTATTTCCTCTTATTTCTTCTAAAATAATTTTACTATCGGGCTTGGTATCCATAATATAATCCTCTTCTAAGAATCGGGCATTGGTGCTAACAATGACCTTCTAATCCTTAGGATTATAAAATAGACCACCTTTCGTTTCCTTGGGATACCTCACAAAGAACCAAACCTCTATCATCAGTTTTAACTTCCCCGCATTCCTTTTCAGTACATGTGCTGGACACCACTAAATCCAAATGTGTTTCAGATTAGGCTTATGCCCGGTCCATAATTTTGTGAGAATAGAAGGTACTGACTTAGAAGGTACCACGTTCAGAATATGAGCCGTTGTCTATAATGCGAATCCCCCAAACAAATTAGGTAATCCTGAATAACTCATCATGTACCTTACCATCTCTATAAGAGTTCTATTCTTTCCTTCTGCTACACCATTCTGCTGTGGAGTGCCTGGTGCAGTCATCTAAGATATAATCCCTTCTGATGACAAGTAGTCCATAAGCTCTCCAAAGAGATACTCCCTACCATGGTCGGATCGTAGTGATTTGATACTTTTACCCAGATGCTTCTCTGTCTTCGTTTTGAATTCTTTAAATTTTTTAAAGTATTCAGACTTACGGTGCATCAGGTAAATGTATCCATACCTTGAGTAGTCATCAATAAAACTAACGAAGTGCTCAAAGCTACCTCCAGCTCAGATTATCATAGGACCACACAATCAGAATGAACCAGTTCTAATGGTTCTTTAGCTCTATAGCCTTTGGCCGAAAAGGGCCTCTTGGTCATCTTACCATCTATGCAGGATTCACAGACTGAAAGTGCCTCCACTTCCAATGAACTCAAAGGTCCATCTTCTACCAGTCAATTTATTCTTTTTAGATTAATATGACCCAACTATAAGTGCCAAAGAAACGTTTGATTCATTAAAGAAGAAAACTTTCTCTTATATAGTAAATTAGATGTGTTATTTAATTTAGTTAGTTGCAGTGTAGGAGAGATGAGAGATACGACATACAGATCATCCACAAATGTACTAAAATAAATATTTTTCTTCACAACCATAGAGTCATTAAAATGAACAAAATATTTGTTCTTTATTAAACTAGAAATCGAAATTAAATTTATTCTAATCGAAGGTACATAAAGACAATCTTTTAGAAGTAATATTTTATCTCTACTAAAGCTGAGAGTGGCATCTCCTACTACAACTGCTACCACCCTTGTATTATTGCCCATATGCAAATATATTTCTCCATCACTGGGCTGTTTGATTTTATAAAATCACTACAATGAATTACATATATGATTAGTGGCTCCTGTATCTACACACCAGGTACAATAGATAACATCGCTAAACATGTTTCAATCATTAGTGAACAAAAATTACGCGGTTTGTTCTACTTACTGAGAAAAATCAAACACTACTTTTTCCAAGGCCCAAACTGGTGATAATAATAGCACTTTCCTCTCGGCTTCTTTACACCAGTTTTTGGTCCCTTAACTCCTTTTGAACCTGTGCCTTTCTGTGTCTGAACCTTTATCATCTTCTTGCCTTTCGGCTTAGAGAAAGAACCTTTTTTAGCCACATACACAGAACCTGACTTTCTAAGATTACCCTCGGCTGCTTGAAGTTCTTTAGAAGTTCTGCCAATTAAAATGCTGAGCTTATTCATGGTATAATTCAGGCAGAACTACTTAAAGCTATCAGGTAATGACTGGAGTATGATATCGACCTGGGTTTTCTCGTAACTTTCATCTCCTAGGATCTTCAGTTCATTCAAAAGACTGATCATCTTCAGAACATAATCCCTAACTGAGGTGCCTTCAGCTATGTTTGCATTCACTAGAGACTTCATGGCCACCTGCCTAGCAGCACAATTTTGATCTCCAAATATTTCTTTTAGGTTCATAATCATGTCATAAGCAGTAGGTATAGACTGATACTGATGTTGCAAAATATTTAACATAGACGCCAAAATATATCAGTGAGCCATCTAATCAGCTTTCTGCCACTTGTAATAGGCCTGGATTTCCAATTCGGTCACCCCCACGTCAGGCACTAGTGAACATATCTCAGTTAATACAAACTTATAGTCCTCAACAGTTAATACAATGTCCAATTTTTTTTTCCAATCAACATAGTTTGGTCTCGTAAATTTATTTTCTTTGAGTATTAAAGCGAGTGAATTGAAAGCCATTTTAATCATGAGAATCACATAATTAAAAAATAATCGTTAATTATGACAAGCAATACTTTGAATTTATTTTAATTTGGTTCCCTTTATCATTTTAAAAGCAATTCGCCAGTAGATTGGTACCCTATGAATAATATGCCTCGATGGGAGGATGTCTACTATCCATTGTTTGTCTAAACAGGTCAGTTTCTATTAATTTTGCTATCTAAGTAACTGACCATACCAGGTAAAATTAAATAGCTGACATAGCTTCGGTCAAGTAGATAATAGCAATGACTCAGATAGAGAGGATACTATTATATACTGCTAAATGTTAACCATCACCTAATTCTAAATCAATCGTTTTGTAATGAATCCTTCAGATGGAGAAGCGATCTAGACTAACAACTATCCAAAATTAATCCTAAAAGAGGTTTGTACTAGCGACACTGCAATTAATCTATTCGATGGGGAGGAAGGTCTTACTGCCAACACGCAAGATTTAATTACAACGCCAACAAACTGGTGATGGAGACCGCGAAATTTATATGTGAATAAATTTTCTCTCACTTAGATTTTTAAAATAATTTTGAGAGTTATAAAAATCTATTTAATTAAAATAAATTTATTAATTTCAAAAATCACACGATCTGAAAGAATCAAACATCTTTTCGTGTATACGATTTCAAAGATTTCGATTTGTCAAACCATCTTTTCGTATTTTAATGGGTAACAAATAAAATTCGAAGATTGCACAGTTTTCTCTTTTGCTTTTCAGCTAAGGCAGTAATTAAAAATATTCAATTATTTTGTTTTAGTTATATATTTTTCAAAAATAATAATTTATGTAGATTAAATATTTTTCTATTTAATTAATTCAAAATCTGAAATTAGTTTTTATATTTTTCCAAGATATTCGATTTTATAAAAAATCATCTGAAACGTGATATTTTCTAAAAAATAAAATGTCTAAAGTTTTTCCATTTAATTTAAAAAAACTTAATTTTATTTTTCTTTACAAAATATTTAATTAAAACTGAATTTTTTGAATTAATTAAATTAACAGCAAAATATAAAATAGATATACATCATCCATGCAATTCATATGAATATAAATGCAAGAAATGTATATATCCCAATTTTATGATCAAATCGAAACTCTGAAAAGTTTTAGTCTTCTGTTGAAGATAAGCTGCAAGAATCTTTTTCTGAATCAGTTTCTTGCATTCTGATTTCATCAGGATTCTCTGATACACTGTGATATATAAATATATCACATCTCAATCAATGTATATCAGAAAAACACAATCAAAACAGCCCAGACAGCCACCACCACTGCCGGTGCCGCCCATGGCTTTTGCCGCTACTCCCGAGCTCAATTTTCGACATCATTTTTTCTAAAAAATAGCTCTTAAAAAATACTATTTTTCTATTAAAAAAATAGACCAAAAACAGCTTAGAAAATAGCCATCGAAAAGCCCCGAAATAGCCACCATCGCCGCTTTTGCCGCCCGTTTAAGCTTTTTCTGTGGTGTTTTTGGCTCCTATTTTTTTTGGAAAGTAGCACTAATATCCAGTAACATATTGCTTCGAAACACATCTCAAAAACAACCCTGAAAAGTCTTAAAAAATAGCCCTGAACTGCTGCTTGTAGCGCCCCCAAGGCCGCCGCAGTCCCTGCTTTTTGCGGCCTATTTTGATGTTGTTTTTTTTTAATATCTTTTTGGACTATTTTTCAGTATTATTTTACTGCTATTTTATGCCCAAAAATTTGCTCAAAACTTGTCTCGAAAACAACGTAAAAAATCATCAAAAAACGACCCCGAACCGTCGCCGGTGGTGCCGCCGGGTGAGCAATTTTTGTGCTAGTTTTTTTTGCTGTTTTTGGGACCTATTTTAATACTGTCTGTAAGCCTAAACACTGCAAAAAAAAATGCTGGAAAAATTATCAAAAAATCTATGAAAAAACCGTCCTAATTCGTGGCCCGTAACTCTCGAAACTACCGCCGCCGCCTATTCTTCGCGTTCTTGGATATTCAACATATCCTTAAATATTATAAACTAATATTTAAAAATAAATAATAGCTATTACATCAAAAACTTATGTCCCATAAGCTCAAATTCGATCTAAAAAAACTTAAACTATCACGATTAACCCTCGTGATAAAAAAAATTATAATCATCATCCAAACTATTTAATCAAACATGAATAAAAAGATCATCATAAAACTATTAGGGTTGGTATACTGAAAATCGTATTTTTAGTATTTAATTTTATTTTAATAAAATTAATTTTTTATTTTATGATAATTTTTATTAGTAATATATGTATATTATTTCTTTAATGTTATGCATGAATGTCATTTATTTTGTTTAGTATTTAATCTGGTGTGTAAAGTATGGCTTGTACACAGAAGATCATATTTTAGGTTCTTACAAAATATAAGTTTTATGTTTACAGTTTAGATGGAAATAGACATACTATTGATACGACTGTAGCGTAGAGTTTTTAGTAGACCTGTCTTGATTACGAGAAACAAATATTAGTATCGTCTATTGTTTCGACTCTCTATATTAGTACATTTTGTGTGTATTAAACGGGACACATTAGGGCAATTAATTTTATACTGACTATATAAATTAATTCATACCCCAAAGTTATTATGAATAGTTCTTATACTCTTAATTCTGAAATAATTATTGATTTGCATATATTTAATATTCATTATTTTGATTGATTAGAGAGTGTGATCTTATATGGGTCTATATTCTAA
Organism: Heliamphora pulchella; assembly: GCA_032270985.1. Classification (NCBI taxonomy): domain Eukaryota; kingdom Viridiplantae; phylum Streptophyta; class Magnoliopsida; order Ericales; family Sarraceniaceae; genus Heliamphora; species Heliamphora pulchella. The sequence continues at coordinate 10,075 of JAULJZ010194555.1, read as the reverse complement.
GTGAGTTGGATAGTGGTATTATTTATATGATGAATATTAATTATTGACGAAATTCACGTCCCGAATGATCGGAATTGATGATACCCCCTTAAGGAAGCTTATAAGTTTTGACTAGACCAAACTCTGCAGGTAGATTTGATTATCTGGCGGCCAAATAAGTTAAGGGGAAAGGCTTAAAAAATTACAAGGTGTCGATTAAATTAAATTGTCAATAAGTAAATTTAATTGGAGGGTATCAATAATCTTAACGTGGGGAGAAATGTTAAGCATTTAATAATAGGAGCTCAATGCAAGAAGGTCTTGAGATTATGGGTCTGAGTGCAATTATAGTTTTTTAGTCGTGTGAACTGTAATTTAGTATTTTATAGAAATTGTAGAAACCGCTGGAAGGTTTTCATAATTAAAGATACCACTCTGAGGTTTTCTTAATTGCGAAAATCACTGATGGGTGTCTGTGTTCCACTGGAAGTTTAACTCATAATTACTCCGTAGGTCCATGCTGTAGCCCTATAAATAGCTGGGGTAGGCTGATCCAGTTTTATAACTTGTCTTCAAGATAAAACCTGTCCAGGTTCTGTGTAACAACCTGTTCTCGTAAGACACCATACTTGTATAGAGGGATGTGTTCCTATCGCAGATCAGCGGCTAAAGAAAAAGACAAGAGATACTGATATTAAGAGACCAAACAAGAATTTCTAATCAACCACAATTCTTAATGTCAAAAAGGATAAACATGAGTCACTAAGGATTCGTCATCCCAAAGGCATACATTACTTCTAAAACATCAAAAACCTTCAGGTCTTATACATGAAGTTCTGCCAAAACTAAAAACTAAACAAAAGAAAACTAAACCAGAATGATTCCCAACACCAGATCCAACTTTACTCGACGACACCTGTGGTGGACCAACTCCTAGTTGTTCCTCGTATCTGCAACCACAAAGGTCATAGGAGACGTACTTAGTATTATCATGAACAGAAAATATAGTTACTTAGTTAAGAATAATTGAAAACTCTTTCTAAAAATAGTTCAACACATTTTCTACGAAAATATAGAAACTGATACATTTGCTTGAACATAAAAACATTACAGATTATACAGAACTTTCTCAGTACTGTAAACAGAAATATGTTCCTAGTTCAACCGCCACAATTAAAAAAATGAATAACCACTTTCTCAAAACAAGACCTAAACCTCAATAGTGTCCAAGTAGTCGTCAACCTCACAACCAAGAGTTTCGACAATACCGTAACCTCAATTCGCAATACATGGATAGCAACGTGATGGAATGAGGGCTACTCTCTACCAAGCATGAGTAGTATGTGCTAAAACCTGGGACTCAACCGAAAAGCCTTAAAGGCAAAAATCCCCGCTTAACGGGAAATCTCCCCTATAGGGACAATGAAAAACCTACAATTGGGTAACCACACTCATAATGGGATATAAAGGACCGAAAACCCTTGTGACATGGCACTTTGGAATAACCACACAATATTAACCATACTTTTATAATAACATCATGCTAGCTCAAAATATCATGAATAGCACACTTGAATTAAAAACATCATGGCTTTTAAAAACAACAGGTTCATGCGATCGTCAAACTAGTCATAATTCAAAAGATGCGCTTCAAAACATTTTTAGCATCATTTACATAAATTCAAGTTCAAGATAATGGCTTAGCACTATCACCTTATCTTATATGCGTACGAACCTAGCCTTTGACAACAAGGTAAGCTTGCTCCTCGATCGGGTAACAAAACTTCTATGCCCCGCAAGCAAACATGACTTAACCGTCAACACGGAGTTCTACCCCTCTTAGAACGTGAGGTACTAAAATGATTCGGACCGTTGAATGTTTTCTTAATTTTTTTTGGGACCATGATTACTTTCTTTCAGGTTTAAGGAGTACTACGCACTTACCCAGTCCTTCACTTGATTAAGGATTTAACTTAATCATTTATTACTCTTTTCCAATCATTAAACTTTAAAGTAACGTAGCATTTTAAGGTACTTAGACTTGGAGATGGATTATGATTTTTGGTGACGATTTAGATTAAAATATTCTCTACAGCCTTTACGTTTAACACCAAAGTCAAAACATACGGCAACTAGATGAAAAGCTTGACGTAAACAAAAATGGTTCAGCACTTGCACATAAACTTTTGGCAGAAAAGTGCCTCTGTTGGTCTCGGTTTTAGGGCCTCAAATCAAATTCCAATGAGCCCATTATTGGATATGTTTTAGTTACACATGTCCCCTACAAGTTTCATGTTTAGTGCTAAAGGTAGTTATTTGGAACAAGTTAGAGTTTTTGGCCATTATATAAAATAGGTTCGGTCAGCCGCCAAAACTAAGTAGCGCCAGTTTTGGACGGAGAGTTTGAAACAGTTTTGAGAGACTTTCCCAAGGCATCTAGGTCATATTATTGGACAAAAGGTAGTCTCATATGTTAGCTACAATGCTCATGTAGACCCCTTTTGGAGTAGGTCACTAAAAATAGGGGTTTTGGGCTACACAAAAATATGTGACAGAGGTGTCCCTTGAGGGATGAAACACAACAGAGAGTTTCAAAGGGGTTTTAACTTATCACAACCCAATAGATTGAGCTCATGTTTGGTGGGTAGCTAGATATATATGTTATCTACAACTTTCATGTTTTATCAAAAGCTCAAAACCAATTTTAAACTAGGGAGTTTAGTTCTGTATTGTTGGCTGGTCTAAAAGCAACACACTTTGGTAGAATTGCAATATCTCGAGTTCTACTCACTCAAATGCATTCAAACCAATTTTGGATGAAAGATAATACAAAATCCTATGTATGGACATAAATAACGTTCTTATATAAGTTTCCTACATTGATTTATGATGTTCTAAAGATCAGGACATAATGCTCAAAATGCCCAAAACTCAGGCCTATTTTGATTCTAGCATCTTAGTGTCATGTGTGTAAGTTTTGACCCATCTTCTTTGTATACATGTGTTATACTTCAATATATCAATGTTCTAGAAGTCATGGAAACCATGAAAAAACCCACACCAACTCACAACTTCAACATTCATACCGAACAATCCCAAAAATCTAACCATTATGCCTTTATTTTTAAGTTTTGATTCTTGATCTTAGATTTGTATTTGAGAATGGCGAAAGAGATGTTTGATTTGTGTAAAATTAGAAGTATTAGAATCTCTTTTACTTTGTTGAGGATTACTTCTTGATGATAAAAACCATGGACTTAGCTTTTAAAGTTCCCAACTTCAAGCTTCTTCTTCTTCCTTTCTTTCTTCTTCTTTTCTTCTTCTCTCTCTCTCTCTCTCTCTCCTCTCCTCACTATGGCCGAACAAACAAGATGAAAAAGGGTGGGTTGGGTCTCTTTTTTTATAGCCAAAGGTCAAATAGAAAGTTTCCTTAACCATGTGTTAACTAGCCTAAACTTAGTTAGTTTAAATTAATGTTGAATTTGCAAAACTTGACCACTAAGTTTGGCACATTCTCCTAGGTTAGCCACTTGAGTTAGAATGCCGCCAACCTCACCCACGGTGCTCTTGGCAAACTTTTATCACTCTCTAGCATCTTCCTGAAGTTAGAATGCCGCAAACCTCACCCGCAACTCATCCTCCCTGATCTCTAGGGTGTCAAAGACCGTCGTGGTTACTTCCAACCACTTAGTAGCAACTTTTCGGTTTGGCTCCCTTGAGAACGTTAGAGGATCCGACTGCTAGAATTCTCTCATTACCACTGTGGCCCTTAGCTTGGGAGCTCTAGCTCTAATCCTAGCCAAATCAGCCAACACTCACATGGTCGTGATCATTTCCTAAACAACGTCGATGCCACCCACTTGTTCACGTGGGGCATGCACATCTCCTTCTTCTAAAACTTGGGCATGTGCGCGACCTCAGCCTCTACCACATCTCGGCCACATCATTCTAAGAATAAGAAAAAACAAGGGAAGATGTTAAAACAAGGCTTATAGCAACTCAACCCTCACATATAACATCGTCCCTTAACAAGATACCACATAACACGTATCATAGTATCAACGCACCTTATGCAACACATAACGAGAACTAATTGGAATGACACGTCAATCTGGCTAACTCGTTTAGATTTCTTGTTAAAATAGACGTCGGCTAAATGTCTTTCTAACTCAAACCCTAAACTAGTCGACCGGTTGCCTAAGGGCAAGACACATTATCCTAAGAGTCCAACCTCCATGCCCAAATACCACATAGCACGCAAATGTCAAGTTGTACCTAAGATATTTCATGCTAGCACACCAAATTATGAATGTCAAACATCAATGCAAACTCTCATGCAATAGATCAACCACTCACATAGTTCCTAGGTATTTGAATCTAAAACTCTTATACCAATATGTGGCGCCCCAGTTTCGTAATAATAAAAACCAGAGTACTTTAATGAAAGCAAGAACCAGATTTAAGAAAAAACTCAAGAAAGGAAGCCAAACTTCCAATTTTCTCATCAAACAAAAGGATACAAGAACTAATTTTCTTTGTAAACAACCCAAAAAAAAAAATCCTTTTATACCCCAAAGGGTACCCCAAAAAAGCATTAGTAAAAACCCCATTTTAATACAAAGTTCAACAAAGTGCCACCTGACGGAGTCCGCTCGAGTGAACTCTTGACTGCTCGAGCGATGAGTTACCCGAGAGCATACTACCCAAAATCCTGAAGGGTTCAAGACTCGTTAGAGTTCAAAATCAGTATGAATTGTGGATTTCTCAAAGTTATGTTGGGGGCTCGTGATATTTTGAAAGGTACTATCTATTGTAATTTGTATTTTCTACATGGGCATACTTTTAAAGGTGGTGCTAACACAATTTGTAAGAAGTCTGATAAGAGTAAGATCAAGTCCCAACATTGTTTGAACTTGACTAATTTGTCAAAGTATTGAACACCTACGGGTGTATGGCGTCTTAGGACGCATCTAGTGCCAGCATTAATCTGCCAATATGTGAGACCCTAACCCGTTTTCTTTTTCGGCGTTTTTTTCGATGCGCATTTAGCATTTTTGCTTTAGCATGTTTAAATGCATTTTGATGCAAAATCGGGGTTAGATATGCATGTGGAGCAGGTTCCCGGGGGTGTGGGATATTGTGGTACAAATTTCAAAAAAAAATTAAAAAAAGATATTTTCAAAACTTCTCTAGTAGGTTTTCTTCATTTTTCTCTCTGCCTTCTCTCTAAGTTCTTGGGGGTCCAAGGCTCGATTTTCAATGATTTAACAGCAGATCCTTACTATTGGCACGGTGGGCTATGCGTTCATCTGGACAGAATTCTATTCTAGGGAAGCTCAATTTTGCACGTGGTTCGAGGCATTAAGTTTTTAATTCACCGAGGTAGGATCCTACACTCTCATATCATATAAGGGTACTACATGTAATCGTGTGTATTTTTTAACGGTTAGATTGCTGTAGATCTGATTTTGTTTAAAAGTTAGGTTTTTGGGCTAAAAACTATTTTTTTAGCGATTTCGGTGGATGAAATCAGGTGTTAGGTGTTTCTTTCGTAGTCTTGGTGTTAGGCCTGGGCATGTGTATGTTTGAGGGTGTTCGATGGGAGTTTGGAGGCTTCGAATCGGGGTTTGGAGGTTGAAACCCGTAGCTTGAAACCAGTTTTCGCTTCAGTTCAGTCGACTGGACCGGGGGGTCAGTCGACTGGAGCTGGGTTCTTAGGTTTAGTCGACTGGACAGTGTGTTTGGGCGTTTTTGGGCCTTTCCAGTGTGTTGCTCAGTCGACTGGGGGTTAGGGTCCAGTCGACTAGACTTGGGCTATTTCGTGTGGGTGTTTTGGTGGTTAGTTTCTTAGTTTCTTGGTTTCCAATTGGTTTTTAATGGTATTCGATTGATTGATTATGGGGTTAGTCAATTGAAATACTATTGGATGCGATTTGGGGGATTGGTTGGTCAGGTTGTGGCTTTGGGAGTCGTGTCGTGGCTTCAGGCGTTCATTTAGGTGTCGTTCTTGTTGGAGGCAATACTGCTAAGATAATTGTTTTTGTAAAATAATTTTTGGTAAAAAAATAGCAGGACGGGAAAACGCCGAAACGAGCTCCAGATAAAATTTTTGACGACGAACGATCAAAAATAAACCCGTGCAATCAAAGTTAATTTAGAAGAATACCTTTTGTACATAAAATCCTCAACTACGATTTGATTTTGAGTTGAAGCTCCAGTCAGATCTTCTACTGTATTCCCTTACGCGATTCTCGAACGTAGTGTGGGCTACGATTCTCTGAGAAATCGTACCGGCAGAAGCCAGATATCTTTCGTCTTGAAAAACAAAATATGATATCTCTGATATATGATATATAAACTATCAATCTCAAACTGGTTTAGCCTACCCGCGTATATATAGGGCTACAGCAGGGACCTAGGGAGTAATTATGAGTTAGACTTCTAGTGAAACACAAACACCTACCAACAGTTTCTGCAATTAAAGAAAGACGCATAGCGGTATCTGCAATTATGAAAAACTAACAGCGGTTTCTGTAATTTTCATAAAATACTGAATTACAGTTCACACCACTAAATAACTATAATTACACTCTAACCCATAATCTCAAGACCTTTTTGTATTGAGCTCCTATTATTAAATGCTTACCATTTCTCCCCACGTTAAGATTCTCGATACCTGCTAATTAAATTTAATTACTGATAATTTAATTTAATCGGCATATTGATATTCCTTAAGCCCTTCCGCTTAACTTATTTGACCGCCGGATAATTAAATCCACTTGCAGGGTTTGGCCCGGTCAAAACTTATAAGTATTTTTAAGGGGGTATCGTCAATCCCGATCATTCGGGACGTAGATTCTGTCAATAATTAATATTTGCCATATAAATAATACCGCTATCCAACTCACTGAAAATATACACCCATATAAGATCGCACCATATAATGAATCAAAATAACGAATATTAAATATATGCAAATTAATAATTATTTCAGAATTAAGAGGATAAGCACTATTCATAATAACCTTGAGATGTGAATTAATTTATATATAGTCAGTAGTCCGTACAAAATTAATTACCTCAAATGTCCCATTTAATACACAGAAAGTGTACTGGCACAGAGAGTCAGAACAATAGACGACGCTATTATCTGTTCCTTATAACCAAGACAGGCCTACTAAAATTTTGTACCACAGTCGTACCGATGGTATGTTCATTTCTATCTAAACTGTGAACATAAAACTTATATTCTGCAAGAGCCTAAAATGAGGTTTTCTGTGTGCAAGCCATACTCTATACACAAGATTAAATACTATACAGAATATTGAACATCCATGCATAACAAGTAAATGATATGCATACATTACTCATAAAGATTCTCATAAAATAAAAAATTAAATTTATTAAAGCAAAATTAAATACTAAAAACATGATTTTCAGTATACCAACTCTAACAATCTCCTTCTTATACTCAAAACAATGCTGCCGTACATCTGACTCCCATGCCCTCTACATGACTATTAAAAGTTTTAGCCGTTAAGCTCTTTGTAAAGGATCTGCAAGATTGTCTCCTGATGCAAACTCTATGTCTGACTGAAAATCCAAGTCTGTGTACCCCAAAGGTACTAGACTGTCTACCTGGTAAATCAACATATAATCCTTAGTCCTTTTCAGGTATTTGATTATATTCTTTACCGTAGTGCAATACTCCTGCCTTGGATTAGACTGATATCAACTAACCATGCCAATGGCAAAGCAGATTTCGGGTCTAGAGCAAAGCATAGCATACATGAGACTTTCTACTGGCGAAGCATAAGGAACTGCCTTCATCCTCTCTATCTCATCAAGTGTCCTAGGACATTGATCCTTGGATAAAGTGATTCCATACCTGAAAGGGAGAAACCCTTTCTTGGAATCCAGCATGCTAAAACGAGCAAGGATATCATCGATATACTTTGCTTGTGATAAGCCTAACATCCTTTGTTTTCGATCTCGCACAAGCTTGATCGCAAGGATGTGACTGACTTCTCTCAAGTCCTTTATATCAAACTACCCAGATAACCATACTTCAACCGTAGATAATGTCTCCACATCATTTTCAATGAGCAAGATATCATCTACATAAAGTACTAGAAAGATTACCACACTTTTCTCACGCTTCTTGTACACACAGGACTCATCTGGACTTTGATAAAAACTATAAAATTTTATAGCTTGATCAAACCGAGTGTTCCACGACCTCGAAATGTGCAATGAATTCGTCTGGTTGTATCATATAGATATACTCGTCAAGACTTCCATAAAGAAAAGCTGTCTTGACATCCATTTGCCAAATTTCGTAATTAAAATGTGCGACAATAAATAAGAGAATCCGAATAGACTTAAGCATTGTTACCAGTGAAAAGGTTTCTTCCTACTTGATCCCTTCTTTTTGAGTGAACCCTTTAGCAATAAGCCTAGTTTTGAAGGTTTCAACTTTCCCGTCTACTCCTCTCTTTCTCTTGTAGATCTACTTGCATCTAATGGATTTTATCCCTTCGGGTGGTTCTGCAAGTTCTCAAACCTGCTTGGAATATATAGATTTCATCTCCAAATTCATAGCCCTTTGCCAAAGATCTACGTCTTTGTCTTTTAGTGCTTGATTGTAGTTATAGGGCTCGATATCTAGTTCAGCCAGAATCTTGTCAAACGACTCTCCCAAGAACATATACCGATCAGGTTGATAAACAACCTTTCCACTACGACGAGGTACTAACTATATCTGTGTACTAGCAATAACAGGCTGTGCAGAATCTGAACCCTGTGCATTAGCACCCTGTTCTTGATTTGCACCAGTCCCGATAATCCTCCCACTACGACAAGGTAATGGAATATCAGTGGCTTGTGATTCCTCTTCTGTTCTATTGGTATTTCCTCTCAGTTCTTCCAGAACATTAATGCTTTTGGGCCTGTGATCCATAATATAATCCTCTTCTAAGGATCGGGTATTGGTACTAACAATGACCTTCTGATCCTTAGGATTATAAAATAGACCACCCTTCGTTCCATTGGGATACCCACAAAAAAACAAACTTCTGTCCTCGGTTCCAACTTACCCGCGTTTCCTTTCAGCACATGTGTTGGACACCTCCAAATTCGAATGTGTTTCAGACTAGGCTTACGCTCAGTCTATAATTCTATAGGAGTAGAAGGTACTGACTTAGAAGGTACCATGTTCAGAATGTAAGCCGTTGTCTCTAAAGCGAGTCCCCAAAACGAATGTGCTAAACCTGAATAACTCATCATTAGCCTTATCATCTCCATAAGAGTCCTATTCATTCTTTCTGCTACACCATTCTGCTATGGAGTGCCAGGTGCAGTCAACTGGGATGTAATCCCCTCTGATGACAAGTTGTTCTTAAACTCTCCAAAGAGGTATTTTCCACCACGGTCGGATCATAGTAATTTGATACTTTTACCCAAACGCTTCTCTGCCTTCGCCTTGAATTCTTTGAATTTTTCAAAGCATTTAGACTCATGGTGCATCGGTAAATATATCCATACCTAGAGTAGTCATCAATGAAACTGATGAAGTACTCAAAGTCACCTTCAGCCCAGATTGTTATAGGACCACACACATCAGAATGAACTAGTTCTAACGGTTCTTTAGCTCTATAGCCTTTAGCCGAAAAGGGCCTCTTGGTCATCTTACCCTCTAAGTAAAATTCACAGACTGGAAGTGCCTCCACTTCTAATGAACTCAAAGGTTCATCTGCTACCAATCTGTTTATCCATTTTAGATTAATATGACCCAAGCGTAAGTGCCAAAGAAACGTTTGGTTCATTAAAGAAGAAGACTTTCTTTTATATGGTAATATAAATGTATTATTCATTTCAGTCAGTTGCAGTATTGGAGAGATTGGAGTAATAATATAAAGATCATCCACCAATGTACCAGAATAGATAACCTGTTTATTATTATTAATAACCACAAAGTTATTAAAATAAACCAACTATCCGTCTTTAGCCAATCATGAAATGAAAACTAAGTTCCTTCTAATGGCAGGTACATAAAGACAATCTCTCAATATTAAAATTTGATCTCTACCAAAACTGA
>JAULJZ010194554.1:0-44620 GCA_032270985.1 Heliamphora pulchella | reverse complement strand
AACTAGTAAAGTCTTCCACCATCACAGGCACCACTAGATCAACTCCTCGTGATCATCAACCTCCAAACCTGAAAATAATTTTACAGCAAAATTTCACACAGTGAGCCGAGACCCAATAGAAACAGACTATAAAGCTTTAAAGCAGGATATGCAATAATATGGTGGGAGCTAACTCAACCACAAGGTCTAAAAAGGTTTTTCATCCCGAAAATCACAACTTTTCCATCAGGCTAACACGAGCCTCAAAATAGTTTTATATCAGAAAACCCCACATTTTCATCCTTAAAATCATGCATATCAACAATGCAAACAACAGTTAAAGAAAACTGTAATCAAAACGTTGCTTTCCACTCAGATCACATGTGACGCCCCGTCCTCCGCGCACGTCGAGACATATATAAATATAAATTAAAGGATATTTTAGCCATTCATTCATATTCACATACGTTAGTTATTACATCATAAAGGAGTTTCGAACCATTCAAAGTACTTAAATATTACAGTTTCACCAAAAAATTTCAAAAAATACACTAAGCACGAGAGAACTAAATATAAGCATAAAAGCAGAGGTTTCAACTCCTCAGAATGCATCAATTGGATCTATGTACTCTTGGAATTCACCTTGTTCTTTCAACTCTTCTTCTCCCTCGGGGTTGACTTCCTCCAAGAACTCCTCACTTGTGGCACGAATGCCATGAGCAAGGCCCAAAAGCAAAACACTTTAACCTTCTAACTAATCTCACAGCATAAAATTCACCGCAACACAAACCATAAAACACCAAGTACAGTTTATAGTCAAGGAGATAGACAAAGTTATAACATGATAGCAGATAAGTCAATAAATATGCGTGCATAAAATGTAGATGCCCAACCCAAAATGCACCTAGATTATAACATGAATTCTACACCGAGAATCACTAGAGTAGACTTTACTGGACAAATTAATCACCAAAGCCATCATCGCACCTCGTTGCGAATAGTAAATGCGTCACCTGGCTTCATGCCACAATTATTTTACTCAAGGGCAACGGCGTGGGGGCCAGCCACCCAATTATTCAGCCACCCTTATCCGGGCCTGACAAATATGTGCGCACACAACCCACCTTAAGACTCGCGATACCATCGCCGGTGTCAACCCAAAGTCTAAGAGAATTCAAGAAACTTTCATATTACACAAAGTACCAAAATGAGGGGTTTTGGTCTACCAAAATTCGGCTTTCTCCGACTTACCACCGCAGTGGGATTAGGTTAGCCGAATTAGGACCTCCGAATTACCCAATGGGATTAGGTCAACCGAATTAGGCTATCTCTAAGTTACCACCGCAGTGGGATTAGGTCAGCCGAATTAGACTATCTCTGAATTACCTAAAGCAAAGAACCAGGATTAGGGATTTAGGACAGCCATAATTGGGCTATCTATGAATTACCACCGCAGTGGGATTAGGTCAGCCGAATTAGGCTCTCTCTGACTTATCCAAAAATCTAAACTATCGAAATCAGAATGCTAGCGCCGAACCCATGGTGCCCAACAATATTCATAAACCATTTCTGTAACACTGGGAACGCACCCAGGGAGTACAAGCCAAAAATCATTTCCAACACCGAGGACGCACTCGGGGTGTAAAAAATAAAATATTTTCAAAAATGGCAACCAGGGACGCCCTAGACTTAGAACCAAGAAGAATATTCTCAACACAGCCCATCCCAACAATGGTTTGCACAGATAAACTCCAATATGCCTGGATGCAAGTGACAACGTCAATAATGTATGATATGGATCTCAAATATAACCATTTAGAGCATGGCATCAACTAGCATGGCAAGATTCATGGTATAACGCGCAAAGTATAAAGTACAAGTATGTGAGGGAAAAGCTACAATTCACAAAATATGATTCAACATGATCGCATGGGTTCTAAATCATCATACATTCACTTAGAAACATTAATTGACTAATTCAATCAACCATCTTACAAAAACTAGGGTCTCATAGTGATAGGTACTCAACATACACTTAACAAATTTTAAGGCCAAAAATCAAGTATTAAATTAAAAGGGGCAATAAGATTTTGGGGTATCTAGACTTTGAATTAAGCTATAATTTTTATACACTATATAGATAAAAATATTTTCTACAACTCTTATATTTAACACCAAGGCCAAACCCTAAGGCAAAGGGGTGAACATTTCATCCTAAGCAAAAATGATCCAGCACTTTCTCCAAATTTTGCCCAAACTTATGCTTCTGTCTCTCTCGATTTTGGGGTATCAAATCAAGTCCAAATAAGCCCATTTTTTAGTATGTTCTATTTTAATAAGTCCCCTATAAGTTTATTATTTAGAGTTAAGGGTAGTTATTTGAAGTAAGTTAGACTTTTTTGCCATTTTAAAAAGTAGGTTCTGTCAGCCGCCAAAACTCAGCAGAGTCGATTTTGAACAGAGGGTTTGAAACGGTTTTGGGATATCATCCCGAGACTTTAAGTTCTGATTTTTGGGCAGAAACTACTTCAATATGGTGGATACAATATTCATGTAGAGAACTTTTAGAATAGGTCACTAAAACTAGATGTTTTGGACTATATAAAAATATGTTACAGAATGTTCCTCGATGGTAGAAAATCAACAAAGACTTGCAAAGGAGTTTTGACATATCAAATCTCAATATTTTGTCCTCATTTTTAGTGGGTATATGTATATACATGTTATCTACAACTTTTATGTTTTGACAAAAGTTCGTATCTCATTATAAACTAGGGTTTCCAAGTCAGTAGTGTTGACTAGTCAGAAAATGACAAAATTTGGTAAAATTGTAATACCTTGAGTTCTGGTTATGAAAATGAGTTGAAACCAATTTTGGATGAAAGATAACACCAAAATATAACCCTGGACACAAAAATCATGCTTAGATCAATTTGATACATTGAGTTATGGTATTTCAAATCTCAGGGCAGAAACATTAAAGTCCTTAAAAATCAAGCCTCTTAGGGTTTAGGTCTTCTACTTGTGTCATGTCAAGTTTTTGTTCCATTTCTTTGTATGCTTATGTTTCAAACTTATATATCAAGACTCCAGCACACTTAGAGATCATCAAGCTCAAAGATAACAACATACAATAACATCTCATATCATTCATAATCAAAACAGCCCCTGGGTTTTCAACTACAACGCCTTTTCAGTTTAATTTTGGTTCTTGATTTTTTAGGGGCTTAAAGGGATATGTTGGGGGATATTTTGAGAGATATTAGATACAAGATTTAGAGATTTTACTTACATATTCTGAGAGATCAAAGAATGGTAGAGGGTTGATATGGACTTAGTTTTAAAGCCATGGTCTCCAAAGACCCTTTCTTAGATCCCTCCTTCTTCTTCTTCTTCTTTCTTCTCTCAAACCCTCAAGAACACTCAACCCTCTCTTTCTCTCTATATATGTACGAAATTTTTAAGGGGAGATAGTGGTGTTTGGCTTGGTTTAAATAGGCAAAGGCTAGGGGACAAAGGGGAGACAAGAAATTAATTAAGGTACTCTTTTGTTTCCTTTCTTCCTCACACATCACATGAGCTCATTAATGTGGTTGAAGCTTTAAGGGACAAAAATCAGATTTTGGGAGGCTAAATAATAGCTAGGGTCAGTTTGGGGGGACAAAAATCTGATCCCTCATCAATCAAGGGATTTTTCTTGGTTTGCGTGCCCCTATTATGCAAGAAATGCATTAAAAGTTAATTTGATGTATCTTTTTGGTGTTTTTTTCTACTAAGACTTATTATTTAAAAAATTTATGAGAAATATAGTATTTTTATGTATTATCATAATTTTCATAGTAATTGATTAAATAGATATAGTCTTTTAAGTCAAATTAAACTATTTTGACAATATAAGGCTTTTTGACTTATTTTGTTATGTATAAACTTCAATAATGATTTATTTGCTTTTGTTGACTTATAACACTATATTATTAGGTATATTACTTGTTCAACAAGTTTTGGATCATCATAATACTTCATTTAATATATTTCTCATCATTTAAAGTTTTAAAAAAGCAAAAAAATCACTCTTTAGCACATCCTCCAAGGTGGTCGGCCACTAAGGGGCATTTCTGACATTTTTAATGTTATTTTGTCTTTTTCCACTTAATTGTACTTAAATTTTTTATTTAGGGTATCCATATGTCAAAATTTAGGTTTTTAAGGCTTTTTGCTGTACTAGGGGCAAAACGGTCATTTTACCATATTTATGAGAATTTTTGATTTTTAATTCATTATTTCATTATATTTACTTTATTTAAAATGTTAGGAGATTCTCTGGGTACAAGGGTTTTATTGCCTAAGTTTTGGACCTTTTTAAGATTTTCGGGCCGAACTTAGGGTTTTCGATTTGAGTTAGGGTTCTGAACTACTTCTGTGTTCTATGGTCTCGTGGATTATTCGTCACTAACACTAGGGTCTGAGCAGGGTCATTACATGGGTCGTTATCAATAGGGTTATTACAACTATGATTTGTACCGGATCGTTACATCACACAACCGAGGAAAGAGAAAATATATTTTCCACTCGGAACACACACATAGCCGAGGAAAAAGATAAAATGAATCTTATGTATCGACTCCATCACAAGGGGACATATATAGCAACTACAAACTCCTGCCCCTTTACCTAATCTCTACACATCGTAGGATCGATTAGGTAAATGCAAGTTCTATACAAAGCCACCACAACGTAAAAGCTTAATTTACGGGCCCGAAATCTGAGGGTACAAAGCACCCAACTGCTTAATTTACGGGGACTAACCTGAAAGTACAGAGCACCTACTCTGCGCATGTTTTCGAACTTACACTGAGGGCAACTCGTGCCAAATACTCGCTATCCAGGTACATCTAGAGAATTATTTTACAAAACCAAAACTTTTTTACATTTATACAAAAATTCATCCATCAACATGGAGATCAAACAAACATATAGATCCATCCATTAATATAGAGATCAAACAAAACTTGGAAAAACATGAGTTTCAAAGATATACAACATATGTATAAAAAGGAGATCCAATCCATCTACCATGGAGATCAACAGGTATGCAAAAACACATGCTTTTGTCAAACATTTTCAAGGTTGAGCCCCAACCCCAAGGGTTAGCTCTAAACCCTCCAAAAAAAAAGATTTTTCAAAATTTTCGTATAAACTCCTTTTACAAATCATTCATTTCCCCAAAATAACCACAAAACCATCTAAACAACCACCAAACGTCCACACAGGACCCCAGTCGACTGGCCCATACTCCCAGTCGACTGAAAAACTCTCTAAAAAAAGAGAACCGAAACAGAAGCAATTTCAGTAGACTGAACGCCCAAAATGATGATCCAGTCGACTGAAATTATGATCCAATTGACTAATCTAGTCCAAAAATTGTTTTGTGCTACAGTTTTTGCCTCCAAGCTTCCAATCAAGCCTCCAAACACCTATCAAATACCCTCGAATATCCACACGCCCAAGCCTTATACCAAAACCTCGAAAGGAAACTCTCGAAACACATTACTATCCACCGATACGCCGAAAAACGATTTTAACCGAAAATCGGATCTAAAACATAAATCACATTTCATGCGTTTTAAGCGGTGAAACAACATATAATTACATATAGCACCCTTAAACATCTATACAGTCCAGAATCCTATCTCGGTGAGTTAAAGAGTCGACGCCTCGATCCCGTGCAAAATCGAGCTTTGTCGGAATAAAATTTCGTCCGGATGAATATGTAAAGCACGATACCTATAACAAGGATCGGCTGTTAGTCTGTCAAAAATAAGCCCCGGGCCCCCGAGAAGTTAGAGAGAAGACAGAGAGAAAAAGAAGGAAACTTAATCGTTAAGTTTTGAAAATATTTTTTGAAAATATTTAATTCCAGATATTTATAGGCTTCCAAAATATCTTTTTTTTATTTTGAAATTCGCACTGTAGCTCCCCATAATCCCCGAGACCAACCTCAAATGTTTATTTAAATCAAAACATGCATCAAAACGTATATAAGCATATTAAAGAAAAAATGCCAAAACATGTTGAAAAACACTGAATATGCATATATATCAAAATGAAACAGTACAGGGTCTCACAACTCCTCCCATTATGACATTATTTTGAGAAACATTCACCATTTTTATTTTTGAGAAAAAAAAACTAGTTACGGCCTAATTTGGGATAAAAGTTTATCATTCAACTTTTTTTCCATTTTTTGATTTTTCATATTTTTATTTAAAATATTTTAATTTTTAAATTAAAAGATAAAAACATCTGTTAAAAATAAAAAACAAATTTAGTTTGTTGGTGTTTCTTAAAACAAATTTGGTCATTCTTTTAATATTTTGCAATATATGAATAAAATAAATTTAAAGAGAAAGAAATGACAAAAGAATAAAAAGACAATCGAAACAAAGGCGTGGTTAGGCAACCGACTTTAAGTTGGGCTTTTTACATTAATTGTAAAACTCAAAAAATCTCGTTTGACAATAAAAGGCTTTTAACATTTTTGCTTCTTTACATAATTTATTTATATTTTTAAAAATTATTGCAACTTTTAATATACACATCTATTTTTTATAAAATTTATATTTTTAAAATCTATCAAATAAGATCCGTATTGAATATAAAATTATTTAAAAATAAATTTTTAAAAATTATTGTTACGACCCAAACTTGGGCCCGTGAACTAAAACCCAAACATGCTATACATAAACCATATTCATAGATATTGCCCCAAGACATAAGAAAATATTGTGTATAACATCCAAAAGATTTAATAGAACAAACCAAGTTCCAAAATTTCACTTCCAAGTTTACCACAAAGGTTTGAGATAACAGACATTCAACATTAACTATCACTTTCATTACATCGCTTCCATTAGTTTTATGTACAAAAAAAAAAAAAAGAAATCACAGAAATCATGGCTCCCATTCTTTTCCGTTTCCAAAAGCATCCATAGCTTTGGTGTCACTCCGTTCTTCGGAACCTGAAATGGTTTGACAGATATACTTGAGCCGATACTCGTAGGATAAAGATTAACTCATATATAATGCATGATTTGTGAGGTGTGATGGGTGTAACTAAAAAACAAAATGCACATTTTCACCAAGTCTTTCTTTTTAATACACACATACTCATATATACTCACGCACACCCAAATTTGTCCCCATTTATTCATTTCTTTACCATTCATAAATCTTTCATTTTCATTCTCGATTTTCACAAAATTGTATCACCTCTAATGAACCGATGTTGGGTGCAGCTTATAGAAACCTCTCCCTTTAATCCCAATAGACTACGCGAAGCTATTGGATAATAGATAGCTCTATAACTCACCACGACACAACACCACATTTCAGGGACTAACCCGTGGGCATGTGGTCCCCATCATGTATATATATACATATATCAATTTGAAACTCACTTTTGTTGTAAAAGAAAACCCAATCAACAGATCCAATGCATGCATCCCAACTCAATTTAGATATATCTATAGATATGCCATAAGCTCAAGAGACCAGGAATTTAGTAAAAAGGGCCAATAATAATGAAAATAACTTTTTCTAAAATATTCGGCCAAAAACGGGTGAAAATGGTTAAGAAATTTTGACATACCCTCACTATTTTAATCATACTTTTTTTTGTAAAAAGAATTTTCTTGTGAGGGTAGTCTTGTTGGAAAGAGAACTTCTTGGGCTTCGATTTGAGTACAAGAACGACCCAATTCGAAGTCTAGATGGGGGAGCTATAATCGAAAGAAGTTAGTCCTGCGCAGTCAGTCCGCTCGAGCGGATGTTGGGCGCTCGAGCGCCCAATCTTCTGCTATGTGAGCGCTCGAGCGGACACGGCTCCGCTCGAGCGCACTGGCACCCGAGAGAACCCTAGATTTGCCCCTGTTTTGAGTTTCAAACCCCCAAACACATAACCCTTGATCAAACATGCTTCAAATCTTTATTTCTAAACCAAAAACACTATATTCAAGTCTCAAACCCCCATTTTGATTCCACAAATCATCAATTTCATGGGAAATCACCTCCCAAAACCTCCATTTTTTTTATGAAAACTGACTCAACCCATTCAAAAATCTACCATTGCATTAATTAAGCATGCAATTGACTCAATTTCTACTCATATATGTAAAATATCAACCCAAATCTACGCAAGACATGTGAGATAATCTAAATCCTACCTCGAATTTGCTCGGAAGCTTGTGATTTCTTCAAATCTCCCTCCTAGGGTTTGGATGTTGGGTTTTCTTGCTTCCTTAAAGCTTTATCTTCACTTTCCTTGCTCCTAAACTTGATCTTCACCCTTGATCTCTCCCCATCAAGCCTCCATCTTCATTTTGGGTGGTACAAAACAAGGGTTTCATGGTTAGGTTGAGCTTCTTCATGAAGAGAGAGAGAGAGAGAGAAAGAGAGAGAGGAGAGAAAAGAAGAAGAGAAAGTGGGATTTCTATTGTTCTCTCGCGTGGCTTATATATAACCCTCAATTTCTCCAAGGCTCGAGAACATTCTGAATTTATCCCGATAGCCCGCTTGAGCGGCCTTCCACTGCTCGAGCGATGATTCTTGAACCAGAAATTTAACAAATTCCTTTAAATAAACCACAATCTCCATACCTCATTTCAACCTTTACCATGGCATGTTATCAAAATTTATCGTTATTTTAGATCTTACAATTATTCCGAAAACTCATTAATTCATTCACGATCCTCCATATTATTAAAACTTATACTTTTTTTTTTTTTGTCACACCACATTATTGAACTAAGAGCAAAGATCAACAAAATAAAAATACATGCGTACCGGGTTATCACAACCTCCCCCCATAGGAATTTCATCCCTGAAATTCGATCCTCCTTAAGACTCAAAAAGCTCGGGATATTTGGACCAGATATCTGACTCTCTTTCCCAAGTCGCTTCGTCTACATCGTGATGTCTCCATAACACCTTTACATAAGATAAAGTTTTGCGTCTTAAAACTTGTTGCCGGGTATCTAGGATCTTCACTGGTGGTTCTTCGTAAAAAACATCTTCTCGTAGTCTCAACTCTGAGCAGTCTATCACGTGTGAGGGGTCAGGCTCATAATTTCACAACATCGACACATGAAAGACATCGTGTATAGATGAAAGTCGTGGTGGCAAAGCTAGTCGATACGCCACCTCTCCAATCCATTCAAGTATCTCAAAAGGTCCTATGAACCGTGGTGACAACTTTCGGCCTTTGCCAAACCTTACCAAGCCTTTCTTCGGTGACACCTTTAGAAATATAAAATCCCTTACTTCAAATGATAATGGTCGTCTTCATCTATCAGCATAACTTTTTTGGCGACTCTGAGCTGTGATCAAATGCTTTCGAATTGTAGCAATCTTTTCGGTTGTTTCCCTCACCAATTCAGGGCCTAATAGTGAGGCTTCTCCAACTTCGGTCCAACACAACAGAGATCTACATGGTCTTCCATACAAGGCTTCGTACGGGGCCATCTTGATACTTGCTTGGTAACTATTGTTGTATGCAAACTCAACTAGTGGTAGGTGATCTTCCCACGAACCACCAAAGTCCAGCACACAAGCTCGTAACATATATTCCAAAATTTGAATTGTACGCTCGGACTATCCATCGGTTTGAGGGTGGAATGTCGTACTAAAGAGTAAACTAGTTCCTAAAGCTGCCAGCAAGCCCTGCCAAAATCGTGAGGTAAACCATGAGTCTCTATCCAATACTATCGATATGGGTACGCCATGCAATCGCACAATCTCTTGAACATAGAGTCTTCCTAGCTTGTCCACTGTGTCAGTTGTACGTATTGGGTGAAAATGTGCAGACTTCGTCAATCGATCCACAATCACCCATATTGCGTTGCGTCCCTTTGGTGACCTAGGAAGGCTAGAAACAAAATCCATTGTCACGTGTTTCCACTTCCATTCTGAAACTTGTAACGGTTGAAGCATACTCGCCTGTCGTTGATGTTCTGCTTTTACTTGTTGACATGTGAGACACTTAGTGACAAATAAAGCTACATCATTTTTCATGCCTTTCCACCAAAATTGTCGTCGAAGATCATGATACATCTTTGTAGCTCCAAGATGCACTGCGAGTCGAGAGTGGTGAAAATCTCGTAGCACTTCTTCACGATAAACCTCATGTACAAACAGTCTTCTCATACATCTCAAGCCTTGGTTTAGAAAATTGGTCTATCCTTTAGCATTTTCCTTGTTGGTGACACGTTTTTCATACATTTGTGCCTCTTTATCAAGTTGGTGGGCCTCCATGACTCGGCGTATCAATATAGGTTGAGAAACCATAGCAGATAAAGTAACACGATCCCTAGTCTCACCAAGGTTAAGGCCAAATTTTCCAACCTCTTTCAACATTTTTCACTCCTGTATCGCGATATAGGCTAAAGACTTCAAAGACTTTCGACTGAGGGCATCTGTGACAATGTCCGCCTTGACCGGGTGATACTACAAATTAAAATCATAATTGCCCAGGTATTCTATCCATGTCCTCTGTCTCAAATTTAAATCCTTCTGCGAGAATAGGTATTTGAGACTCTTATGGTCGGAGAAAATTTCAAATCGTTCTCCATTGAGGTAATGCCTCCACATTTTCAATGCAAAAACAACAGCTGCTAATTCCAAATCATGTGTTGGATAGTTCCTTTCATGCGTTTTCAGTTACCTCGATCCATATGCCACAACTTTGCCCTGCTGCATCAAAACACACCCTAACCCTTCATGAGACGCGTCACAATATACTTCATACCCAAGACCCCTCTCAGGTATAATCAGTATCGACGCACTGGTCAATCGATTCTTTAATTCTCAGAAAGCATCTTCACAAGCATCACTCCATGTGAATTTAACTCCTTTTCGTGTGAGTCGAGTCAAGGGAGACGCTAAAAGGGAGAAATCTTTTACAAAACGACGATCATACCCTGCAAGGCCTAAGAAACTTCTAATATCAAACACACTTTGTAGTCTTTTCTAATCTTGCATGACCTCTACTTTAGATGGATCAACAGTTACTTCGTCTTTCGACACAGCATGTCCCAAAAATTTTACTTTGGGTAGCCAAAATTCACATTTCTCATACTTGGCATAAAACTTGTGTTCTCTTAAAAGATGAAGCGCCACACGTAAATGTTCCTCATGAACTTCTCGAGTTAGAGAATAAATCAAAATGTCATCAACAAAAATCACTACAAACTGATCTAGGTAAGGCCGAAAAA
The DNA here is from genome assembly GCA_032270985.1 of Heliamphora pulchella. Lineage (NCBI taxonomy): Eukaryota > Viridiplantae > Streptophyta > Magnoliopsida > Ericales > Sarraceniaceae > Heliamphora > Heliamphora pulchella. The sequence continues at coordinate 33,374 of JAULJZ010194554.1, read as the reverse complement.
TTCTATTCATCAAATCCATGAAAGTTGCAGATGCATTCGTTAAACCAAAGAGCGTCACCAAATATTCATAGTATCCGTAACGGGTACAAAAAGCGATCTTAGGTATGTCATCCTCCCGAACTCTTAATTGATAATAACCCGGTCTCAAATTGATCTTCGAAAAACATGCAGAACCCTTCAATTGGTCAAATAGATCATCAATCTTGGGCATCGGATATTTATTCTTCACCGTAACTTGATTCAACTTTCGATAATTGATACATAATCGCAATGAACTGTCTTTCTTTTTAGCAAACAATGGTGGTGCTCCCCACGATGAGACACTAGGGCAAATGAAGCCCTTATCCAACAAGTCCTGCAACTAAATCTTCAGTTCTCTCAAATCCACTGGAGCGAAACGATAAGATGACACCGATATTGGAACAGTCCCTGCGATAAGCTCAATAGAAAATTCAACTTCTCTATGTGGTGGTAGTTCAAACAATTCTTCTGGAAACATGTCACAAAACTCGCTCACTACCGGTGGAAGATCTCCTCGTATGGAAGGATCATCCTTAGTCAAAAGGGTGGAAAGAATCGTATGCACATTGGTTAAATGGTTCACGTCACTGGGTCGAGGTGTCATCTTATCATCTTTATCCCCCACGTAAAAGAAAGAATCTCTTTCTAGAGTATACAAGAAAATCCATCTTCGATCGCAGTCTATAAACGCACGAAAGGTAGTTAACCAATCCATTCCAAGAATAATATCAAGCCCCGACATCTTCAACATAATAAAGTCGAACACAAGATGACGATCAGTTATTACTACTTTGCACCCTCTACACACATATCTCAATGTTGTACAGTCACTGATAGGCGTTTTGATATTTACAACAACATCCGACATTTCAACAAATAAACCCAAAGCATATACGAATGAAGAAGAGATAAATGAACGCGATACACCAGTATCAAATAACACATGAGCCCAGGAGTTGAAAACTAACAAAGTACATCGTATTATTGGGGTACTGGTGGTAGTGTCGCGTATCTCAAGATTTAACGAAGTACCGATTTCTGCTATGGCATAGACTCTTCCTTGGACTCCAGATGTCTGTCCCCGTCCTCTACCCATAGGTTGACGTATAGATTGTACCAAAGAAGCCTCCCTGGGAACCCGAACTATCTTCATCCCGGTCAGTCGAGTTGGTTGGTCATATGTCTGCCGCTGAGTAGGTTGTGTAGTAGTTATTTCTCGGCCAATTCTCCTTTACGGACATTCACGTCTAACGTGCCCCTCTTGACCACACTGAAAGCATCTGATGGGTCCCCTCTCTTGTGGCTGTCCTTGTGTCAAATTCTGTTGTTGCACTGGTGCTTGCTTCCTTTGCGAGCATTCCCTAGCCTAGTGTCCTTGCTGCCCACAAACAAAACACGCAACTTCCCTTTGCTCCAAATGTGTCGTCGAGGCCACAGATGGGGTAGGTACGGAGCGTTGGGTCTGATAAGATCTTTGCGGCACCGAACTAGTATTACCCTATTCTGGTCTTCGCTTCTTATAAGGTCATCCTTCAAATTGTGTTGTTCTAGCCACCGATAACTGTCTCTTTTCCATGATCCTACGATTATCTGCCATAGCACTTTCTATTACCATGGTCGTCTCAACTACCTCCGAGAAAGCTCTCAATCGAAACCCTACCACTTTCTCTCGGATAGTGGGTTGTAAACCCCTTTCGAACCTCTTGGCCTTCAATTCCTCCGTTGACACCATTTCCAGAGCAAATTTTGACAAGCTTGTGAACATTGATTCATATTGAAAAATGGACATATTTCCTTGTATCAATGATAGAAATTCCTCTCTATATGTATCTCGAATGGACTCTGAGAAATATTTTTTCCAAGAATACCACTGTAAATGCTGCCCATGTACCATCTATAGTCATCTTAGCAAACTCCCACCAGTCGTTTGCCTCTCCCTGGAGTTGAAAAGTAGCAAAACCAACCCTAAGGTCGTCTTCCACTATTTGCAAAGTATCTAAGATCCGGGTGACTACCTTTAACCATTCTGTTGCCATTCGAGGTTCGGGTTCCCCAGCATAAGTAGGAGGGTTTAACCGTTGAAACTCTCTCATCATCATTGCAGCCCTTCCGTCTATATCCCGTGCTCCCACTTGGTTAACCCCAGCCCCAATCAAAGTCCTGAGAGCATTTAGTATCTATTGATTTGCTTCTACAACCCCAACTGGTTCCTACGGGGCATTGACATCCCCTTATTCAGGAACTGGCACTCTCCTACGTCGCTAGCCGCGACCGCGACCGCGACCTCGACATCTACCTCCTTTTTGCCTAGGAGGCATCACTAGACGAAAAGAAAATGAACATTAATAAATAACTCGTAAACAAATCGACACTCCCTTCTCGAATAGATTTAATTTTAAGCGCAAACGAGGCTAAACCTACTCAAACTTAATCACGCTAACACATAAACATATACCAAGGGAAAGCCTCGAAGTAATGCAACAATCTAGGCAACTAATTTAGATTTCTCATAGAAAGAACGTCAGCCAAATGCTTTTCTATTTTGAACCCCAAAATAGTTGATCGGACGCCAAATGACAAGCCACATCACCCCAAGACTCAACCTCCATACTCATATAAACACATAGCATGCGCAAGATAATACAACCACAATCCCATGCAAGCACACAAACCATGCCGTGTAGTGGTGCCTAATGATCATTAAACAATTCTAGTAAAAAGAATGTCCTCACTTCCCACGGCTCCAAGGTATCCGAACCTAGAGCTCTGATACTATTCTGTCACGACCCAAACCCGAGCCCGTGAGCTAAAAACCAAGCATGCTATACATAAATCATATCCATAGATATTGCCCCAAGACATAAGAAAATATTGTGTATAACATCCAAAAGAATTAATAGAACAAACCAAGTTCCAAAATTTCACTTCCAAGTTTACCACAAAGGTTTGAGATAACAGATATTTAACATTAACTATCACTTTCATTACATTGCTTCCATTAGTTTTATGTACACAAAAAAAAAAAAAAGAAATCACGGAAATCATGGCTCCCATTCTTTTCCCTTTTCAAAAGCATCCATAGCTTTAGTGTCACTCCGCTCTTCGGAACCTGAAATGGTTTGATATATATACATGAGCCGAAGCTCGTAGGATAAAGATTAACTCATATATAATGCATGATTTGTGAGGTGTGATGGGTGTAACCAAAAGAAAATGCACATTTTCACCAAGTCTTTCTTTTTAATGCACACATACTCATATATACTCACGCACACCCAAATTTGTCTCCATTTATTCATTTCTCTACCATTCATAAATCCTTCATTTTCATTCCCGATTTTCACAAAATCATGTCAACTCTAATGAACCAATGTCGGGTGCAGCTCATAAAAATTCCTCCCTATTAATCCCAATAGATTACGCGATGCCATTGGGTAATAGATAGCTCTATAACTCACCACGACACAACACCATATTTCAGGGACTAACCCGTGGGCATGTAGTCCACATCTTGCGTAAGTTTTCGGTCTTTCACCGTGGAACCGCTAGCCCAACTTATTCCATATCAATCCGTACTGTTCATTTTAGGTTAAATTTATTTTTACAACCTGGGAGTCCAACCCACAAATGATTCCTCTCTCACTCATTACCATAATACATTATTATAATTCCAAACCCAAAGTTACCGTCACAACTTTCATTATACAATTTCTCATTTCACAACCTTCATTACACTATTTTTCATAAATCACAGTGTTACCAATTTCTCATAGATCACAATGTTATCAAATATCCATAACACAAAGTTGACACCAAGAGAATCACATCATTTTAAAAGGCTCACACCCATCATGTATATATATACATATATCAATTTGAAACTCACTTTTATTGTAAAAGAAAACCCAATCAACAGGTCCAATACATGTATCCCAACTCAATTTAGATATATCTATAGATGTGCCATAAGCTCAAGGGACTAGGAATTTAGTAAAAAGGGCCAATAATAATGAAAATAATCTTTACTAAAATATTCGGCCAAATGGGTGAAAAATGGTTAAAATTTTTTGACAATCCCTCACTATTTTCATCATAACTTTTTCTACAAAAGAATTTTCTTGTGAGGGTAATTTATTGAAAAGAGAACTTCCGGGGCTTTGATCTGAGTACAATAACGACCCAATTCGGAGTCCGGATGACGGAGTTATGATCGAAAGAAGTTGGCCCTCCACAGTCAGTCCGATCGAGCGCCCAACCTTCTGCCATGTGAGCGCTCGAGCGGACAGGGCTCCGCTCGAGCACACTGGCACCCGCGAGAACCCTCAATTTGCCCCTGTTTTGAGTTTCAAACCCCCAAACATATAACCCTTGATCAAACATGCTTCAAATCTTTATTTCTAAACTAAAAACAGTATATTCAAGTCTCAAAACCCCATTTTGATTCCACAAATCATCAATTTCATGGGAAATCACCTCCCAAAACCTCCATTGTTTTATGAAAATTGACTCAATCCATACTCAAATCTACCATTGCATTAATTAAGCATGCAATTGACTCAATTTCTACTCATATACGCAAAATATCAACCCAAATGTACGCTAGACAAGTGAGATAATCTAAATCCTATTTCGAATTTGCTCGGAAGCTTGTGATTTCTTCAAATCTCCCTCCTAGAGTTTGAATGTTGGGTTTTCTTGCTTCCTCAAAGCTTTATCTTCACTTTTCTTGCTCCCAAACTTGATCTTCACCCTTGATCTCTCCCCATCAAGCCTCCATCTTCAATTTGGGTGGTAGAAAACTAGGGTTTCATGGTTGGGTTGAGCTCCTTCATGAAGAGAGAGAGAGAGAGAGAGAGAAAGAGAAGAGAGAAAAGAAGAAGAGAAAGTGGGACTTCAATTTTTCTCTCATGTGGCTTATATATATATATAACAATTTCTTCAAAGCTCGAGAACATTCTGAATTTATCCCAATAGCCCGCTCGAGCAGGTCCCCACCGTTCGAGCGATGATCCTTGAATCAGAAATTTAACAATTTCCTTTAAATAAACCACAATCTCCAACCTCACTCTCCTTACCTCATTTCAACCTTTACCATGGCATGTTATCAAAATTTATCGTTATTTTAAATCTTACAATTATTCCAAAAACTCATTAATTCGTTCACGATCCTCTATATTATTAAAACTTATACTCTAATTTTTTTTTGTCACACCACATTATTGAACTAGGAGAAAAGATCAACAAAATAAAAATAAATATGTACTGGGTTATCACAATTATAACAATTTTAAACCGAGTTTTTTGTATTTTGGCTTAAAATCACTTTAAGTCATGCATTTTGGATTATTATTTTTTGATTTAAAATTATTCATACAATTCACCAAATGAACTTTTTACTTATTTAGCTTAAAACGACTTTAAGCCAATCTTAGACCTTGTTCGATAACCTGAATTTTAGTTATGCTTTTCTCTTAAAGCCAATTTAAGCCAAAAAAGCCAAAAGTTCATTTTGGAGAGGTATGTAATGTGTTACTTTAATCCAAATGCTTAAAGTCACTTTAAAGTCCCGATTAACAACTAGCTTAAAAATTATTTTTTTCCATTTTTAGGTCAAAAGCTAAATTTTATTTAAAGTAAATTGCTTAGTAACTTAACTTTTAAACTAATATTTTTAAAGTTGATTGTTTTGGTAAAAGACAAACTTATTTGCTTTTCTCTCAAATTGAATAATCTTGTCCTTTTATATATTTGATATTAACAATTATATTTAATTATTAGTGATAATAAATAAGGCCCTGATTGGCAACTTTGGCTTTTTAGTAAAAAAATGCCAAAAAGTCAAGGTTACCTGTTTGGTAAAAAAATTAAAAAGTCAAAAATTCAAATCAAAACACAAACTCCCAGAATATTCTATTTAAACTCTCACAACTTTTAAAATACAATTATACCTCTTATTCATAATTGTTAGTCTAAGGGCATTTTAAATAGATTTTAATGATTTTTATAATTTATTTTCTAATTAATTTAATTTAAAAAGATAATATTTAAATATTTTCAAAAAGGTAATGTCGACACTATATGAAAAGAATGTTTAAATGGATTGACACTTAGTGCTCTTGAAAAGAATGTTTTGTGTCGACACCAATTGATAATTGAGTCTACACTTTAAGAAAAAGCACACTTGACAAACTCAGGTATGACAACACTATTAAAGTTTAAAGTTAACACCTTAACTGCTTTGTTTGAGATATTTCAGGAACTCAAATGAGTCGACACCACACAAGTTTGGGTCGACACCTCTAATGTTGGACTGGGATCCACGTTGAATCGATACCAATGAAGAATGGGTCGACACCTCGGTCCGTCTACGGAATTGAACTTGTGTCGACACCAAAAGTGTTTTGAGTCGACACCAAGTGACCTTTCGAGTTCTAAAGGTCAACACTAAAGTCACATGAGTCGACACCTAGACACCTTCCAAAAAACTCAATGAGTCGACACCAAAGAGAAAAGGGTCGACACTAGGACTTTAAGTCATTTCTCGACTCCAACTTAAAAGTCTTGACACCATAGAATTATGAGTCAACACAAAGGTTCCTTTGGGAAACAAGGGTTTTAGGTCGACACTAGAATGAAGAAGAGTCGGCTCCAAAACTCCCAAGACTAAGCCAAACTTTTAGAGTTGACACCAAATTCAAGATGGGTCGACACCAAATTTTTAGTAGTTAAGTCTCTCATCAGAGTCGACACCAACGAAGACTTGAGTCGACACCATGAACAGACCATGAAATCTTGAGTCGACACCAACTTTGATTTGAATCGACACCAAGGTCACAACTGAAAAAACTGAAGAAATGCATAGGTCGACATCAAATGATCTATGAGTCGACACTATTGTGTGGGTGAAAAAAATGTAAAAATAAGGTCGACATCAACGAAGAACTGACTTGACACGTTTACCCAAGAACCAAGCTCTAGATTTTTTGCGTTACACTAAAGGACTTTGTGTCGACACTTGCGACGAAATTTAAAATTATTTGCTTGTTCCAACAGTAATATTTCAGATCATTTATTACCTCTACCAACCCACAAACGGTCATTAACTTAGTGGGTTATATAAGGAGTTAATTTTTAGAGTTTTAAATTTTACACACTGTTCTATTGCTTATATTGAAAGTTCATATTCTTCATAGAAGCATTTACTGCTCATAACTCCTCCAGCTAATACTTTCACTCTTTCGCTAATTTATTTTCAATCATTTGTAAGAAGTGTTAGTTAGTGAATCTTTGATTCTATCACATTTATTGCAAAAGAGGGTGAGTCACCCTTGATCCTTTAATAGAATGTGTGAGCTTCTTAAAGAAAAGCTCAAGAGAGTTTTAAAAAAATAGGAGATTATTTTGTAAGAACTTCTTGAGGCTGTAAAAGTTTCTAAATGCGCCTGTAAAACATTCAATTATAGTGCAAATTCTCAAGGGGAGTCTTGAGGAGTGGACGAAGGCTTGAAAGAAGCCAAACCACTATAACTCTTAGTGTCTGATTTAATTTTCTCTTCCTAACCTCTTTAATTTCTCTATTATTATATTACCTGCTATATTTGCTTCTAAAATTAAAAGATTTTATAAAAGATTTTTAAAATAGTTATTATCGTCTTTAAAACCCAATTCACCCATCTCTTGAGTTATCTAGGACTAACAATTGGTATCAAAGCTTGGACTCTTATTTTTGACTTAACTGTCAAAGAGGATCCATGACAACCACCAATATTAGACCAGTTCAACCTGAAGACGAGTCCACCAACATACCTCCCTATTTCAATAGAACAAATTATAATTATTTGAAAGTTAGGATGAGGATCTATATCCAGTCTGTTAACTATGACCTTTGGAGAGTTATCATGAATGGACCTAAAAGGCCTACTAAGACGGTAGAAGGGGGATCTGTCCCTAAGTCTGAAAATTAATGGACTGAGGTTAATATAAGAGAGATACAAAAAATGCTAAGTCCATGAACCTTTTATATTGCTCTCCTGACCCATATGAGTTCAATAGGATCTCCACCTGTAACACTGCCAAAAAGATATGGAATAGGCTTGAGGTTACCCATGAGAGAACCAATCAAGTCAAAAAAATCTAAAATAAGCATGTTTGTTTATAATCACGAGTTGTTTAAGATGAAGTATGATAAAACTATTTCTGAAATGTTTACTAAATTCACTAATATCATTAATGGACTAAAATCTCTTGGCAATGTGTATTCTAATGCAGAGATGGTGAAAAAAATTATAAGGTGCATGCCTAAGAGTTGGAAAGCTAAGGTGACTACCATTCAAGATGCAAAGGATCTCACCATACTTAGCTTGGAGGAGTTTCTTGGGTTCTCATGACTCTTGAGATGAACATTAAGATGGATGATGAAGATAACAACAAAAAAAAGAAAGGGATAGTTTTCAAATCTTCCATCCTCGAAGATGAATCTAATAAAGACTCTACAAGTGATGAAAATGAAGATCTAGCCCTCATCACAAGAAAGCTCCAAAAGATTTTTTAGAAATAAGAAATAAGGAGGAAGAAGATTCTTCAAGAAAGATGGGCACAAAAGTGAGCTCAATAAGTTCAAGAGATAATCAAACAAATTCAAGAATGATCACAAGAAAGATGAGAACATCTGTTTTGAATGCAAGAAGCCAGGTCACATGAAGGATGAATGTCCCCAACTTAAAAAGCTCTTCAAAAAGGGATTCAAGAAAGCTATATTAGTTGCATAAGGTGAAAGTAAAGACAGCAGCTCCGAGGATGAAAATAAAAAAATAAAATTGCTAATCCTTGCCTCATGGCCAATAAAAACAATGAGGTAACTAATGACTATTTTTCTTTAAAAGAATTTCAAGTTGCATTTGATCACTTGCATAATGAAGTAAGAAAAATAGGTGTTAGAAATGCTATTTTAAAAAAATTAGTTCTTTCCACATCTATTGAAATTGAAGTTTTAAAAGAAAAAAAAGTTCAACTGTTATACCAAGTGATTTCTATAAAGAATAAAAACAAAGTTTTAATTAAGAAAGTTGAAGACCTTACAAAAATTGTCCGTAAGTTTACTCTTAGGAAAGAAAACTTGGATAAACTTCTTGGTATGCAAAAATGTATTTTTGACAAAATTGGTATAGGTTACCAACCAAAAAAGAAACAAAAGTTTTTTAGTAACATTTTTGTTAAAGCATCCTCAAACCATTTTAATGCTATTTACTTTTATAGCTATGAGGATGGACACACTGTCACACATTGTTTATATAGAAAATCACATGTTTTACTTGCAAAAAGGGTTTAGGTTCCAAAGGGAACACACCTACATGGAACTAACACCAAAAGATCTAAAAAAATTTGGGTACCAAAAATTAGAACTTAATTTTCTTTGCAGGTGTGTCTCAAGTCCTCATTCAATGAAGAAATGTGGTACCTTGATAGTACTTGCTCAAGACACATGGCAGGTGATAAGTCAATGTTTTCCTCTCTCATGCCTAAACATAGTGAATTTGTGACATTTGGAGACAATTTTAAAGGAAAAATCATAGGAGTTGGTTGTATTGGTAAAACTTCTTCCCCTTCTATTAAAAATGATTTTCTTGTTGAAGGATTGAAACATAACATTCTTGGCATCAGTCAAGTTTGTGACAAGGGCCACAAGGCTATCTTTGATCATACTAAGTGTGTTATTGAAAACTCAATTGAAAACAAAGATATTTTTTAGGGTCAGAGGCATGAAAATATTTACACTTTCAAACTCAATGATCTATTAAAAAATAACACAAAGTGCTTAACTGCCTTAAGTGATAACAGTTGGTTGTGGCAAAGAAGGTTTGGACATGCACACATGAACTTAAATTCAAATCTTTTAAAAAAGGAGTTCGTGATTGGCTTACCACAAATTAAATTTAAAAAAGAAAAAGTTTGTGATACATGTCAACAAGGCAAACAAGTTAGAAGTTCTTTTCAATCCAAAATGATAATTTCTACTTCTAGGCCATTACAACGGTTGCACATGAACTTATTTAGTCCAACAAGAACTCTTAGCTTTGGTGGCAATAGATATGTATTTGTTGTTGTTGATGATTTTTCTAGATACAGTTGGGTGCTATTCTTAGCTCATAAGGATGAAGTCTTTGCTGCTTTTTCAAAACTGTCTTGAAAAACTTAAAATAAAAAAGATTTTTAAATTACAAGTATCAGAAGTGATCATAGTAGAGAATTTAAAAACAAGAATTTTAAAAAATTTTGCGATGAAAGTGGTATAGATCATAACTTCTCTGCTCCTAAAACCCCTCAACAAAATAGTGTTGTTGAGAGGAAGAATATGAGTTTAACAGAAAATAGCTAGAACTATGCCCAATGAAAATCTACCAAGATACTTTTGGGCTGAGACTGTTAACACAACTTGCCATATTGTAAACAGAGTTATGACTCGAGCTTCTCTTAAGAAAACCCCATATGAGTTATGGAATAGAAGAAAATCAAACATTAGTTATTTTCGTGCTTTTAGTTGTAAATGTTTTGTTTTAAATAATAACAAAGAATCTTTGGGCAAGTTCGATACAAAATCTGATGAAGGTATTTTTTTAAGCTATTTTATATCTTATAAAGCTTATAAAGTTTTCAACAAAAGGATCTTAATTGTTGAAAAGTCTATTCATGCTGTTATTGATGAAGTTAACCTTGGTTCTTCTAAGAATTTTTGTGAAAATAACTTAGTTGTCATAGAAAATGGTGTTGAAAACATCTTCATCAAATACCAAGAAGAGCAAAATCATGAGAAAGCTACAAATGTGCAACAAATTGAAAATCAACAAGCTGCGGGCCCCTAAAATCAAGAAAATTCAGATTTACTTAAAAAATGAAGGTATGCTCATGGTCATCCAAAAGACTTGATCATTGGTGACCATCTCAAGATATAAAAACTAGATCTTCTCTACATAATGTTTGTGGTAATTTAGCATTCATTTTTCAGACTGAATCAAAACATTTTGAGAAAGCTAAAAATAATGAGTTTTGGATCTTAACTATGCAAGAAGAGCTAAACCAATTTGAAAGAAACAAAGTTTGGACTTTAATCCCAAAACCTAAGGATCACTCCATCATTGGTACAAAATGAATTTTTAGAAATAAAATAGATGAGAATGGAATAGTTCTTAAGAACAAAACTCGACTGGTAACTCAAGGTTACAATCAAGAAGAAGGTATTGATTTTGATGAAACTTTTACTCATGTAGTTGGGTTTGAAGACATCAGGATGTTGCTTGCTTTTGTGTGTTTTAAAAATTTTAAACTTTATTAAATGGATGTTAAAAGTACCTTTCTAGATGGTTTTATTTATAAGCAAGTTTTTGTGAAACAACATCTTAGTTTTGAAAACCCAGATTTTTCAAATCATATTTACAAACTCATCAAGATTCTCTATGGTTTGAAACAAGCACCAAGAGCCTAATATGAAAGACTTAGTAAATTCTTGATTGAAAATAAATTTTCAAGAGAAAAAATCAATACAACTATTTTTATCAAGTCAAAAGGAAAAGACATGCTAGTTGTACAAATATATGTAGATAATATCATTTTTTGTTCAACAAATGAAACTCTTTGAAATGACTTTGCTAAGTGCATACAGGGAGAATTTAAAATGAGCATGATTGGTGAGTTAAATTACTTCATTAGATTTCAAATCAAACAAGCATAAAAAATGATCTTCATAAATCAGTCCAAGTACACCAGAGATTTTTTGAAGAGGTTTGATATGCAAAATGCAAAACCAATGGGAACTCTAATCTGCCCTTCAACAAAACTTAATAAGAATGAAAATGGTAAAGCTGTAGAGGAAAAGAGATACAGATGTATGATTGGTTCCTTGTTTTACTTAACTGCTAGTAGACCTGACATCATATTTAGTGTATGCATGCGTGCTAAATTTTAAGCTAATTTTAAAGAATCACATGTGACTGTTGTTAGGCGCATCTTTAGATATCTCTTAGGTACACAAAACCTAGAATTATTCTATATTAGAGGAATAGCTTTTGAGTTATTTGGCTATTCTAATACAGACTTTGCCAATTGTAAAATTGATAGAAAGAGTACAAGTAGAACATGTCAATTCCTAGGACACTCTCTCATGTCATGGTTTAGCAAAAAATTGAACTCGGTAGCCTTATCTACGGCTAAAGCTGAGTACATTGCAACTAGTAGCTATTGTGCACAGGTTCTTTGAATAAAATAACAACTAGAAGACTACGGTGTATATTTTGATCACATTCCTATTAAGTGTGACAACAATAGTGCCATCAACATATCTAAAAATTCTATACAACACTCTAGAACAAAGCATATAGAGATCTGACATCATTTCATTAGAGATCATGTTTATAAGGGTGACATAGAACTTGAATTTGTAAGCACAGACTACCAACTTACTTATATTTTCACTAAACCTTTAAATGAAGAAAGATGTTATATCAGAAGAAAACTTGGTATGTTATGCGCTCTAAATTGATGCTTTTATGTCATACTAACCATGCATGTTCAATGTCTGTTCAATGTTTTTCATACTTTATTTTGATGGTCGAAAAGTGTCGATACAATATTAAAAAGAATCGACACATATGTGAAAGTGTTGACACAAATGCTATATAATATCAACACATTTTCAAAAAAGTGTCGACCCCAACTATATAGTGTTGACACGATTCGAATTTTTGCTCTCGGTAAAATTTGTGCCGACTCGCCTGAGAGGAGTGTCGACTCAATGAACCAAAAGTGTCGACACCATGTTAAAATGTGTCGACACAATTTCTATTTTTGAACACTCTCAATGTCGCATGAAAAGTGTCAACCCCAATGAGATTTGTGTTGACATATTTCATAGAGTTTATATATAGGCGATTTTTCCCTTTTTTCTTATTTAGGCTCAAAACCGTTCAGTGTCTAACGTCTCTTCATCGCCTCCCTCTTCATTTCCCTCTGCAAACTCTAAAGTGTCGACATCTTCCTCTTTCTCTCCCTCTCCCTCTTGTTCTCTCTCTCTCTCTCTCACTCCATGCCTCGCAAACAAAGGGTAAGTGAAGCAAGCGTTAATATGCTAGAGAAACTTCAAGCCCTAAGGCGAAAAAGAAGAAGAAAAATAAGACCAAGATGGTGCAGTCCACTGACAAGGGAATCGATTCGACTCTGAAATTTCAGTTCTCCAAATACAAGAATCTATTTTTCTCATCCTTCGTAAACTGCAAGGTAATCCCAGGCCGCTCCATTGATTTTGTATTTTTCGATTCTTTTGAAATGAAATTTTCTGAGTGACTCACCACTCTTGGTTGGATGGATCTTCTCCAGATCCATGACCATCATTATCCCTCTCTTGTAAAATTTTTTTACGCACACTTCAAGATCATCGACCCTTTAGATACCACCATCACCACTTAGGTGAATGGTGTTGACATACACTTAACCTCCAAAACTCTTAATAAAATTCTTGGTCTCCTTGAGGGCTGTCTCTTTGTTTCCTGCAACAAGAAAAAGAGAACTATTAAAGGTTTTTTTTCTTTTATGAGGCAATGAAATAACTTTTTGAAGTTGAAGTTGTTGACCCAATCAAGCTCTTAGGGCCAATTCTTTGAAACGAAAGATGAGGATTCTGCACCATTTTATAAACCACATATTTTTGTCCTAATCTAAAAAAATTTGAAGATGTGTCTTTTATGCACATCTTCATTATGTGGTGTATCCTCGAGGACCATAGACTTGATCTTAGCTATCTCTTCATCTCTGACATGCTCCAGTCGCATTCCAAATCAAATTCCTCTTTTCCTCATATCATGTATCTGACCAAGGTATTTAGATACTTCAGTGTTGATTTATTTATGGAAAAGAGTATTCCCTTTTCTAAACATGACTTTTATGAAAAGTCCACTCTGAAACATATGCAGATTTATAAACCACTTTTTTTATTATTACAATATGGGTCGACACCAAATTTTTAGTAGCTAAGTCTCTCATCAGAGTTAACACCAATGAAGACTTGAGTCGATACCGTGAGAAGACCATGAAATCTTGAGTCGACACCAACTTTGATATGAGTTAACACCAAGGTCTCAGCTGAAAAAACTAAAGAAATGCATGGGTTGACACTAAATGATCTACAAGTTGACACCACTGTGTGGGTGAGAAAAATGTAGCAATAAGGTCAATACCAACGAAGAACTGAGTCGATATGTTTACCTCAGAACTAAGTCCTAAAGTTTTTGCGTCGACACCAAAGGACTTTATGTCGACACCTGCGACATAATTTAAAATTGCGCGCTAGTTCTAACGGTAATATTTCAGAGCATTTATTGCCTCCACCAACCCATCAACGATCATTAACTTTTGTGGGTTATATAAGAAGTTAATTTTTAGAACTTCAAATTTCTGAACTGTTCTATTGCTTGCATTGAATGCTCATATTCTTTATAGAAGCATTTACTGTTTATAACTCCTCCAGTCAATACTTTCACTCTTTTACTCATTTATTTTTAATCATTTGCAAGGAGCGTGCGTTAGTGAATTTTTGATTCTATCACAGTTATTGTAAAAGATGGTGAGTTTCCTTTGATCCTTTAAGGGAGTGTATGAGTTTCTTAAAGAAGAGCTCAATAGAGTTTAGATAAAATAGGGGATTGTTTTGTAAAAACTTCTTGAATTTGTAAAGGCTTTCGAATGCCCCTGTGAATCATTCGATTATAATGCAAATTCTCAAGGGAATTCTTGAGGAGTGGACGTAGGCTTGGAAGAAACCGAACCACTATAACTCTTGGTATCTATTTCAATTTTCTCTCCCTAACCTCTTTAATTTCTATATTATTATATTACCTGCTATATTTGCTTGTGAAGGGTTTATAAAAGATTTTTAAGATAGTTATTATTATTTTTAAAATTCAATTTATTCTCCTCTTGGGTTGTCTAGGACTATCAATAACTTATTTACTAACACTACCAACTATATAATTATTAATATCAAATATATAGAAGAGAAAAATTGCCTACTTTAAAGAAAAAAAAACTAGCTTAAAAATTAAGTTACCAAACAATCTATTTGAGCCCAATTTAGTTTTTTAGCTAAAAGCGCAAAAAATCATAAAGCTAGCTTTAAAGCTAGTTGCCAATCGGACCCTAAGTTATGAATGATGTGTATTATTATATTATAAAAATAATTGGGGTTTGAATGAATATTCGAGGAGTTTGTGTTTTTATTTGACCTTTTAATTTTTAAAATTTTCTACTTTTTTTGTTTTTTTTGCCAAACGAATCATGCTGATTCTTTTTGCATTTTTAGCCAAATAGCTAAAAAGTTAGAGTTGACAAATGAGCTTAGAAGCCAAAAGTCAAAAAATCATGCTTAAAATTATTATAATTTTTTAAAATTTATTTTTAGATAATTTTATATTAAATATGGATCTCGTTTAATAAATTTTAATGAGTATATTTTAAAAATATTTTTTTATAAAAACAATTTATATAATAAAAGTTATAATATTTAAAAAAAATATAAAAATTTATGTAAAAAGCAAAAAAGCTAAAAATCTTTGAGTTGAAAAAGGAAATTTTTTAACTTTTAAAACTTTAAGTAAAAAGAGAAAAATTCTTACTAAAATCAACTTAAAACCAATTTCTAAACGAGACATTAGCAAACTACTAGGTTAAATCAGTCTAAAATAAATTTTTTTTAATCTTTTAGTAAAAATGAGAAAAAATGTGGATCAAATTTAAATAATCATATAAATTAACTTTTGATAAATTATTTGTACTGAAATTTAGCCTATGTTTGAATTAAAAAGTTTTGTGACTTTTTTTTGAAATTTTTTTTCATCTTTTATGAACTTTTTGAATATTTTGGTTTAAATTTTTATTTTTATTTTTTTGATTCATTATGGTGAGATAATTTTAAAAAGTATGCCTAGCTCATTTTGAAAAAAATTCACTCAAGATAAAAAATCAGAGAAAAAAGCTAAAAAAATTTGCTAAATTGGCTTTATTTGTCTTGTATGAATTTTTTAAAGATTTTGATCAAAATGCTTTTATTTTTTTTTTGGCTAATGGTAAAAAAATTTACTAAAAATAAAAAAATTTAAAAAAATTACTAAAAACAAAAAAATAAAAAAAATAATTTAAATACAAACTTATTATACTTATTAATTTTAATATAAGTAAATAATCAAAATCAACAATATAAATAAATGATTTAGAACAACTTTTTATAATTTTTGCTGTTAATAGTGGTAGAAATCGTTTTACTAAATAGCAAGGGGGCTAATTTATGAATCGGACAAATTTAAAGGGAAGCATCGGCGCGCTGTCTGTCCTTTCCCGATAAGCCTTATCGGGTAATTCGATCGAGTGACGGAAACCCTTCGGACATTGAACCCTGAGCTCTCTCTTTCTTCACTCGTCTCTCCACGCGATTCGGCTCGGATAAGGTGAATTCGATGTCCTTTAATGTTAATGGCGGTGTGGTGTGCCTAGGTTTTGCACTGCTGGTATCTTTCAGGAAACGACAGTGCAAATTAGAGAGAGAAAAGGTATAGTTCGACTTTGATCACTCTCTCTCCCACTCAGTGTGTGCGTGTGTGTGTGTGAGAGAGAGAGAGAGAGAGAGAGAGAAACTGGCTTTGAAGTTTGGAAACTCGAGGTAGCATCAACACGGGATATTCGGGTAACAGACTTCGAACTAGGTCTTCTTTTGTCTCCTCCTCTTGAAACCGCCTTGATCCGTCTTCGTTCTGTTGTGTTGTCTTCGTTTTGCTTTTTATTCGCTTCGTTTAAGATCTTGAAGCGGATTCGATTTCCGTACATGCACGGACTAAGAGATTCAAATCCTGAAAGTACCGTACAGGTTGAATTAATAACTTCAATATTTGGAGTTATTGTAATCCAAGCAGCATTTGAAGCTGTGCATAATTTGCTTTTTTTTTTTCCTGATCACATAATTTGGTTGCTTGTGATAGTTTCTTCGGTCTTTGAGAGTACAGAAAAGTTCGATCTAAAAAAAAAGAACTCAAAATTGTTATTTTATTTTATTTTGTTTGGATCTATTGAAGCTTTCAAATTTCAAGCACGATTTTTCAACTGATTTTTTTTTGTGATTTGTTGTTTTCTGGAATCTGCAACTGAACTGCGAAGTTAATTGTTTTGCGCAGGGCCTGAAACACATATCTGTTTTCTAGAGTCTGCAACTGATCTGCAAAGTTATTTATCGTCTAATTGCATTTTATGAAAAATTAATAGTTGGTAAAAATTAATCCTCAATTCCTCATCTCTCTCTCTCTCTCTCTTACAGAGATGTGTAATAATGTAATGTCTGCAACTTCTAGCTGCGGAGCTTTAAATACGATGCTTAAAAAGACTCAGATCGGAGGACTTGTCACAATTATCGGTTCATACCTTTTGTCATCGTTCGCCAGCTTGAATTTGAAGCAGAAAAAAGCTAAGATCCAGGTAAGAGAGAGAAGAGAGAAGAGGCAGACTTTTCTTTCATCTTTTGTTAAAAGCCTTATCATCTTTCAAAAGCTGTGTGTTAGGTTTGCGATGACACTTGACAGGTACCGTAATATAGGCAAAGTACTTATAACAAAGTACCGCCATTATTAGGCTTGCTGATAATAATGTACCAGTGATAGTGTGTAAAAGCAGTGTACGTCTCTCAAGTCTCACCATCAGATGCTTATCTTTTTATTTTTATTTTTTTGCTTTCATGTTTAATTAATTGCACAGATTTTAAAATCTGTGAGAATTATAGATAACTTATTTTTATTAATAAAAACATATTTTGTTAAAATTATACATGTTTTTCTTAGTAAAAATTATTAATATGTGATTGATTCGGTAATTGGTATATATGTAAGACTTTTTCTCTTGGTTATTTTTTTTTTCTTTTTTCTTAATTGTTTTGGTTTCACCCTTCACAGGCTGCGAGAGGCTGATCAGAGAGGCTTTTTGTTTTGCTTTTGAAAGCACTGTAAAAAGCTTGAACGAAGACTATTCTGACATTACCGCCCTGCGAACAAACGTGAAGCGTAAAAAAAGAAAAAAAAGAAAAAAAAGTTAAAAAATAAAGAAGCTCTTATGGTTTAAATTTTACGTATATATCAATACAAAAGTTGCAGTACCTGTGTATGATCGTCATCAATGCAAAGGACATCTACACATACAGCCTACCACTCATCTGTACACTACTAAAAGTTCTCTCTCTCTCCAACCCCATTTGGATTCCACATAGGCCCCTCTCTCTCTCTAGAAAAACTGGGAGCATAAAGAAAGAGGGCCAAAAGTGGGGTTCATCATTTTAGTTATGTGGAGAAAGGTATGAAAGTAGTATGGAGGTGGATGAGATTCAAACGCAGGGATGCAAGTTTCCGAGGATCAGTAACGGTAGGGGAGATTGTACCAAGATAGGGAAAAAGGGGGAGGAGCAATACCCAGATGATGAGGAAGATGGGGAGGTGAAAAGGAGCGGAGGAGGAAGTGTGAATATTGGTGGCGGTGTTGGTTTTGGCCGGTTTTGTGGGTGGCCGTCGTCGCGGATTGTTAGGGTTTCTCGGGCGTCAGGTGGGAAAGATCGACACAGCAAGGTCTGGACCTCGAAAGGTCTTCGGGACCGCCGAGTTCGGCTCTCCGTCACCACAGCTATTCAATTTTATGATCTTCAAGATCGTCTGGGTTACGATCAGCCCAGCAAGGCCGTGGAGTGGCTACTCAAGGCGGCGGCGAAGTCCATCGATGAGCTTCCTTCTATAAACACTTCGTTTCCTGACACCCCGAAGCAACTGAGCGACGAAAAGAGGTCGAGCGCAGGCACCGAGCTAGCACTTGATCCAGCTGAGGTGGAAATGGATGTTGATCATCCAAACTATCAACAGCAGCAGCAACAGCAGCAGCATATTTCTTTGTCAAAATCGGCTTGTAGCAGCACATCGGAGACAAGTAAGGGATCTGGTTTGTCTCTCTCGCGGTCCGAAAGCAGGATAAAAGCCCGAGAGCGGGCGAGGGAAAGAAGGGCCGAAAAAGAAAAGGAGAAAGAGGCTGAATCTGGCGGCGCTAATAATCACCCAAATGTGAGCCATCTTTCTCAGAGTTCTTTCACTGAACTGCTCACCGGAGGCATAAACAATGTTAGAAACGGAGGTAGTCCTGATGGATCTGCTCAGCAAAATCATGGAGGCGGTGAGCCTAATTTGTTCCAGAAATCGACCCGGCAGCAGTGGTCTTCAGCTCCTCCGATTGATTACTTCGCCTCGGGGTTTCTTGCTCCCTCTTCATCCCGAATCCATCAGTCTTCTGGGCTTTCCGGTCAGATTCACTTGGGTAACTCTGCGCCACAGACGGCGACGATCCCGCCGTTCTTTGTCGCCGGAGATCACCACCCAGAGCTGCAGTTCTCGTTCATCCCAGACCATCTCATCCCGGTCGCGACCTCGGGCGCCGGTGGGAGTGACTACAACCTCAACTTCACAATCTCTTCCGGCTTTGCTGGTTTCAATAGGGGGACCCTTCAGTCCAATTCACCGTCTCTGTTGCCTCATGTCCAGAGGTTATCTGCTATGGACGGATCAAATGTGCCATTCTTCATAGGGACTGCGGCTACCAATGCTGCATCTGTGGAGAATCATCACCAGTTCCCAGCTGGACTTGATGGCCGCCTGCAACTTTACTATGGCGATGGGGGCCGGCACTCAGACCAGAAGGGGAAAGATAAGAACTGAGTTCCTTCCCTTTCGGCCCATCTCCGTCTCTGGTAAGTGCCATCGAAAAGTCTCATCTTCCATTAATTTCATCGCATATTAAAATTATTTGCTCCATTAATTTTTTTGCTTAATTGCTTGTTTGTTCATTGCCTCTGTTGTGCTTTTCACAATTTTCGTGGATTGTTTTTTTTGGATCTCTGTGTTATGGTACCTTCAAATCTTTTGATTTCTTGGTATCACAAAAAGCAGGATTATTGACATATATTTTATAATTTGTTTTACCTGCATGGATTGCTGCGAATGGGGATTCGGCTGGTTGTCTGTTTGTTTGTTCTCTACCTGGTTCCCTTCTTTCTGGCATATCCATGGCTAAGCCAGGTGTTAGTCGCCGAGTGGGATGAACGCACTTTCAGCAATGGCGAGATTCCAACCAACAATTTTAAAATTCCGAAACTTTCTGCCTCCAAAACTTGTGTCCAACTCCAACTACTCCCATTCGATTGTTAGTAAGCCCAGATTAGTTAGATAATAGATTTTCGTATTCCCCTTTTAACCTTTGTATTTTATTTATTTATTTATTTATGTGAATTCATTATAAGAAAATTTAAAAATTAGTCTTTTTTAAAACTCAAAAGATTTAGTCTCACAACTTTTATTTTAAGAGATTTAGTCTTATCAAATTTGGAATAATTGTATTATGTCTAATTTGTTCCTATTTAAGAGTTAATCTTTCCCGTTTTGAATAAGTAAAAAAATTCAAGTGATACATTTATTAAGACATCATAACTATTGAGAATGAAAAATGATACATTTTTATTTAACTAATGTCTTAATTTTATAAACTGATAAATATATTACTTATCGCATGGAATTAAAATTGTAAAAAAAAGAGAAATTTAAAGATTAGTTATTTTTACGGTATCATAAGAGATTTAGTCCTATAAGTTTTTTTTTAAGAGATTTAATCCTTTTTGATTTGAAATAATTTTTTTATATCTAATATACCCTCATTTAAAATATGATTCTTTCTATTTTCAAAATACAAGTAATTGATTGTGTGGGTTGTCAACCGAAATTTTAGGAGTTTCAAATTCATAAAAGTAATATCAAAGCCAATCTCATAAAAAATTTAGGATTTTAGGATTTTTAATTCCTAAATTTTAGGAGTTTTAAATTTTAGGATTTTCAATTTTCACCACTCTCTCTCTCTCTCTCACCGAGAAAAGCTTCAAGCTTGAACAAATTTTTTGAAGTGGGAATATCCGGCGAGGGTCTCCCGGATGTGAGAATCTCCGGCAACATGAGCCGGTTCCCTTACTCGAACCGACAGGGGCACCGGTAGGCGACACGAAGGCCTCCCAAAGGTGAAAGACGAAATGAGGTGGAAGCCGGATGAAATGAGTGGCGTGGCGTGGCTGGACAGAACGGTGAAGACGAACCCCGACGAGGACCTCTCGGAGGTGAGAATCTCTGGCAACACGTGCTGGTTCCCTTACTCGAACCGGCAGGGGCATCGGTCAGCGATTTGGATCTTGCGGATCGTTTGGGAAACGTTCTGGGTGGAAATGGAGGAGGTGAAGTGGTTCGTGATGAGGGACGACGACGCAGTTTTCGTGTCAGACGACGTAAGGGTTCTGTTAAGATTCGGTGATTTTTTTCATACATATTCTCTATATGATCAGTGTGCAACTGATACAATTATCAGTTGCAAATTCTGTGTTGAACAATTTTGAAAGTACTTATTTGTTGAATACTGATACAATTATCAGTTGCATGTTATTACTAAATGCACACAGCTCACCTAAACCATTGATACATTTTATTAATTTAAAACTATATTATAAGAAGATATTGCAACAGATATTTAATACTGATAAATGTATCAGTTGCATATGCGTAGTGAACTGGAGTATATTTACATTATATTTAATATTGATAAATGTATCAGTGGCATATATTGATAAATGTATCAATGGTCACATTTGGTTGCAATGAGTTGAAACATTTATCAAAATTAATGATTTTGTAAATTTAAAAATGTATCAGATTTATGTGTATAGTGAAGTAGTTTTGAAAATGTATCGTTTGTATGTGTTATGGCGGCGAGTGATTTTGCCCAGTAGAGAGAGAGAGGTTGCTTGATTTAATGAATACGTCATTTTTGAAAAATTTTGAAAAGATTTCAAATTATGAGATATATATATATATATATAAAGAGAGAGAGAGAGATATGCTGCTTGATTTAAGAGTTGTGTAAAAATATAATATTGAGAGTATTTTTGTCAGTTAGTTATTATATGAAACTAAATATGTAAAAAAAAAGTTACAAAATTAAAATTCTGTTATCAGTTGATAATAGAACATTTGAGTAAATTTCTCATAAAATTATTGAGAGTCTTAAGACTGTCATTAGTAATTTTTTGTATTTAAATAATGAGGGAATTTCTTTGTCCTTGTTTGGCTTGGAAGTTGGGATGTCAAGCAACGTCTTTTCCATATAAAGTGGTGTGAACAGCTAGTTGTCATTGGTCGGCCTTAATTCCTTTCTTTTTTTAATTTGAATTATTTCAGGGGCTTAATAATTGGTCAGGGAGCCTTAACAACTAGGTTCCTAAAAAAAATAAATATGTAATTTGTTAAAGTTCCAAATTTTAGTTGAATTATTGTATGATTCCATAGTTTTTATACAGAGTCTTCTATGGCACGAACATTCTTGTAAGCAAAAGACATTCTACTGGATTATTCATTAATTGTAGAGGGACTTTTATATTGATATTTATTTCCGAATCGTTGATATTATTCAATAATGATTAATATTTTAATCACATCACTAATATTGATATGCATTTTAATAGCGAGGATCGAAAATTTGATGACCCTAACTCAACTGATCATTTTGTGTAATTTTTTCTTATACTTTTTTGGTTGTAAATCATTGTTATTATATTATATATGTAATGAATATATGCAGGTATTCAAAAAAAAAAAAACAAAAAACAAATGATATTTTTTTAAAAGTTACTAGTGTTTTGCACATGCTTTGCATGTGCTAAATTAATTATTATTGATATATAAATATAATTATTAATATATAACTAATTTTAATTAATTATAAATTTTTAATATAAATATTACGATGATCATATTACCAAAGTTAAAATAAAAAATATGTAGAATTATTATTAACAATTAATTGTTAATAATAAGTTTCATTATATTACTATGAGTAAAAGCTGCTGGATAGGAAAGACAATATTTCATAAGAGAGGGACAAGTTTTAATGATCATTACAATTAATCTCTCTTATATATACTATATTTGTATAATAATTATAAGTGAGTTAATAAATAAAATTTGACAAAGATATTATTGGGATTAAAACAAAAGGACAAAATTTTAAAATTTCTATTAATTAAGGGTAAAATTTAATTTTTTTGTCAAGAGTGATAAGAGTAAGAACTTGGGTCCTAATTAGAAAGGCTTTTTGAATTTTTGGCTTAAAAATGTAAAAAAAATTAACATGACTCGTTTGACAAAAAAAATAAAAAAATCAAATTAAAATACTAATTCTTACAATACTATATTTAAATTCCCACCCATTTTAAAAGATAATAATATCTATAATTCAAAACTTATTATTACTACTACCAACTACGCATAATTGTTAATTTCAATTATATAAGAAGGTAAAACTGTCTAATTTTAACAAAAAACAAAAACACAACTTCTTATCCAATCAATCAATATAAAAACAAGATAATTTAAAATTTAATTTGCCAAACAACTAACTTTGAACAAAATTTAATTTTTTTGCAAAAAACACAAAAACATACTAATCAAGTGAAAAGTAACAATATAAAATAATAATATTGTAAGTAATAGTTGTCGTATTATGTGTATATAATACAATATATAATAAAATTATAAAATTGTAACTTTGGCTATTAGCTAGTATGGTGAGCGAAATTGTAATTTTACTGTTCTTTGACAATAGGAGAAGAAGCGGTGAGTTGCCGCTTTTTATACAGGTAAGAAATACAAATTTATCAATGGAGAATGATGTGATCGTGTGGAAGTGACATTGGCACTTTTTAAGTAATGGGTTTTTTTTTCAAAAATTCATTTTTTAGCAAAAATTTATGAATAAGTGTACTTATAATTTTTATTTATAGCTTTGATTCTAAATAAATAAATACAAATTTTATTGGTGCATAATTTTTAGGGTTATTTTTGACAAAAAGAGAGAAAGTAGCAATAATTTCCTCTTATCTCCCTCCCCCCAGATCTCCTCTCCTCTCCCATTCTCTCTTTTCTTTCGTTTTCTTCCATTTGTTCTCTTTTCCTTTTTGCTCTGTTTTGTGTGTAATTTTTGTATTTTATTTTATTTTTTAGTATTTTTTCTCGTTTCATCAATCGTTATTTACCATTCCATTCTCTCAAGATAGCACTTTCAGATCACAATATTTATTAGATTGGCAAAATTAAATAAACATTGTTAACGCCAATGTTGTAACTAAATGACCACCCCCAACCTTCATTAAGTTTCTTTGTGAGAGTTGTGTGTAAATTACAATACAATTTCTGCTGAATACGGCATTAGGCGGGTCATAATAATCGAATCTTACATTTTATTTTTAAGTCTATTTAGCGTGTTTTAATAATAAATTCTTATATTGAGGTTTATAATCTTTCTTACATTGAGGTTTAGAGAGTCTCCATCATGTGTGGGATTTTTTCTCTACATGTGTAAGCATTAATTTTTTTTTTCTTTTGAAAAGTTGTCTTCATCCAATGTACCTCATTATTCGACTTTAAGTCAGATTTCTAATGCATTTAGGTTTCTTAACGTTTCTAACAAAAAACAAGATTACATTTATAACAAATATTTATAATTGCCGATCAAAAAAAAACAAAACAAATATTTATAATTTTTATTTGAAGTTATAATTACACTATTTTAACTATAAATTGCAAGTTCATCCTTAATTTTAACTGCACTAAACACCATCTATATATTCATATGCCATTTTGATAGACCTTTTCACTTAAATTATTTTTTTCGATAAAAAAATATTATAAGACCCAAATCTAGCATGTGATTTTCAATATTGTATGATTATATATATATAATTCTTTACATTGTCATTCTGTTTGTATATTAATTTTAAGAAACAAAATTATCATCGATTGGCAAAGGGATTTTGAATTCGCTAGTGGACGATATAATTAGTCTTTCGAAATTTTTTTGATGTAGTGCTGTGCAAATTGATGTGAACACTTTGATATATATATATATATTATAAAGAAAAAAAATTCCTGAATCCTTCAACCTGTATCGAACCATACTGGAATCTAATAGAGATTTCTTTGTCTTTCACTGCCCAATCAAATTATGCAGGGTCACCATTGGAAGGAGAAGGACCACACACGAATCACTATTGTTCACCCAAGACAAGAATGATGAAGAAGAAGATATTGTAAAATAGTAGCACAAGAGGAAAACCCATGACCACCCTACAAGAGAATGACTGTTTTGGTCATTTGTTTAATGGGGGGTGTTCAAACTACCATGCATCTCCATTACCCTCTCTGCACAACCATCTTCATTTCTTGGGCCTTTGCCTTTTCCATAATTGCATCAAACCCACCCTACCACATTTGTCCTGCTCCTTACTTCTCTTTTATTTATATCCACATCACTCCATGTGTGTGCCTCTCTATATGTATAAAATAGTGTTCTACCTTTCTAGGCTTCTAGCCTTTGGAGTTGGTAATTACTATATGTTTATATAATTGTATGTATATATACATGTGATGATACTAGGCCCTCGTTTGGCAAACCGGCCTAAAGCCATCTTTTTGGGTTTTTTGGACTTTTTGAATTTTTGGCTTAAAACCTAGAAAGCTAAAAAGTCTCGTTTTCTTACCCCCAGTTTTTATCCTATTGGCTTTTTGGGTTTTGACTTTTCTGATAATAATTTTCAATTTTACCTTTTACCTCTTTGGCAAAACCTCATTAGGTCGAAGGAAAATTTTGAAATTTTACATTTGACTTATTTGACTTTTTGGTGGCTTAAAAATCACTAATTTTTCAATAAAATAAATTTTTAACTTTTTGACTTAAAATAGCTTAAAACTAAAAAGTCAACATAAAGTTAGATAACCAAACGAACACTAGAGATCATAGACGAATTTAAAGGGGACGGATGAACGACTATTTTCTTAAGATTTTGATTTTTTTTTATAATTGCAGTAGTATTAGTCTCAAATATTTTAAAATTGTATAGATTAACCTCCGAGATTTTCTTGAAAATTTAATATTCGCACTTTAAGAGATTTTAAAAACCGTTATTCACCTAAATTAAAATTCTACATCCGTTCTTGCCATATGTGTGGTTAATTTTCACTCTCGATAGATTCGACCCCTCTCTATATTTTCTTAAAGAAATTGAGAGAACTTTGTTTCTTTTTTATGGTTCTTATGGTACACTTTAATAATTTAAACTTCATGTTCTTATGATCAAACATTGGTAACCATATAGTTAGTCGCCATATGTTTAACTTAATTTTTTGTGCGGATAAGTTTTTGATACATTTTACACAATATGAATTGTTCAAATTAATCATCAAAATGGGCCTATATAATTAAACATTATAAAAAAAATGAAGAGATTTATATTTTTCTGAGAAATAAAGAGGATCTAAATTCCGAGCGAGGATGTTATTTTAATTATTTTAGCAATTGAACCTATTTCATTATTCATTTGGGGGGAATGCTATTAACCTATTCCATGCAAAAGGGTAAGTTTAGGGTTCCAATAACAGTAGGACTAAATTGCATATAACTATACAATTTAATCCAGCTGTATAGTTTTATAACAAAGTTTTAGAATATATCTCATCTTAATTATTCCATATTTAGAGTAAATTCAATAAAATTTTTATCCAATATTTAACACCGTTTGGGGTGGAAATATATTCTCTCATTTTTTAAATCATCTTTAATTTCGTAAGCTTATACAATATTTATTGTATAATGTTGATGTGGTCATATTCTATGTCAACACTATGTGATACATCATATAAGTAATATTGACACAAACAGTAAGAAAATCACTCTAAAGACTAAACCAAAAAGACACTCAATACAGTCTAATACACTCTTTATGGAATTCCAAAAAAAAAAAAACATGTACTATCTTATTAACAATCACTACAATTGTTATGGTATTCCTTCGGGTTGATGTTGATGTCACACCTCAAATCATGTGACAACGCCAGATATCTCATCTTTATGAGTATGCAAGGCTAAGAGATTAATCACCAAATTTATATTACTATGAAACTAACAGTGATTAAATGCAACCTCCAAGCATAAATCTTGACAATCCTCAAGATAAAATTTGATTCTAGTAATATTAATGCCTCCACAAAATTTGTTATTCAATTGATTATAAATCTAAAGTCTAAAATAACTTAAGATCATTTTGTCATAGGCAATCCCTAATAAAATTAGTTTTGCTTAGTTTTGTACTTCTAAATTTGTAAGAAAAATATAAATTAATCATGAGTTTGACAACTCAACAAATCACTAACTACTATTATATGTTGGATCAAGTATATAGAAAAATAATTTAAAAGAAAACAAATGATTTTTTAAATACTTTATGAGCGGAATAAAACTTAGTTCAAAAGAAATCATAAAAATTAAGACAGATTTATTTTTTAGCAAAATAACAGAGTATTCGATGATCAAATACAAAATAATTTGATTTTTGATGTTTCAATAGTTCCTAATTCGATAGATCAATAATTCGATTCATATAACTCAAGTCTTAGCGATAATGACCACATTAGCCCGTGATAAGGCTCGGAACCACTCATAGGCCAATGGTGAAATTCAGAAGAAATTAGTTTTTGTGCTCCAGATTAGAGTTAGATAAGAGTCATATTCAGAATTAAATACATGGGATCACAATTGGCCACCACATTCATTACAGGTCAAGTTGAAAAAGACAGTTGAGCCACTGACTCCTATTGACTATAAACGCTGAGGCTGAATTGACACAATTAGTGAAGATAGCATGGCCGAGCCCTTAGCATTAATAAGGGTACCTTGACCGAACTATTGATGTTAATGATGATTGGACCGAATCTGCAAGCCTACTGCCACACATCATCTCAGACCATATAGGACTGACCTATCCACCTGCAAGATAAGGCTCATAATAGCATTTGTCCATCACATCCAACCTCTATAAATCAAGCTAAAGGCATTCAGAGAGATACAACATTTTATAAGAGAAACTTTGTCCACTTCTTTTCTCTTTGCATATTTTTATGTTTTTTGTGTAATCCACACTAACTTGATCGTTGTAGTGACTTTTGGCATTCATCGCGGACCAATTTACAATTGTCACCTTGTGTAGGAAATCAAGGCTCACTTGGAGGATTCGTCGGACCGGACCGAACTTGACCCACCTAATCAATATACTCTTATGCCTAACGGTTCAATCCCGTACAGTTTCTATCTTATGGACACCAATTGTAATAGGTTTAGTTTTTTTCTTCTTTTCTTTTCTAGACATCAATTCTAATAGGTTTAAATTTCTATTTTTTTGCCATCTACATTATTATTATTATTATTATTATTATTTTTGGAGGTGGGGGAGAGCTATTACAGTCGTACAGGCCATGTTGACAAGCACTTTAACGACTCTCTCTCACACACAAACACTCACAAATTACTGTATTTACAAAACAAAATATAAATATCATTTCCATTAAGGAACAGCTTGTATATATGACATAATATTTGAACAAACTGGGTAGAAAAGGAATTAACTAGCAGTAGTAGAAATTAAAACACATGGGAATCGGCAAGACGACCAAGATTCGCTCTCCAAATTTCTGTCCCTCTCCTCTACAACTTTTTTTTTTTCAATCTTTTCTCTTCCTCTCTCCTCATCCCCTTCTATTTGTTTTGTTTTTTTTTCTCATTTGCTATATTTTGTGTGATTAGCTTTTTTTATTTGTGTGTGTGTGTATTTTCTTTGTTTTTGTCATCTATTTTTTGACATCTGAACATTTTTAGATTTGGCAGTTTCCCAAATCAACACTAATAAATTAACGTCGATAATGACGATTCGCAGCGTTACAATCCTCCTCTCCATCTCTCACACATGCAGCATGCAGAGGTCATTGTCATGTGCATGTTTCTCTAATTAATATGATCATTCACCTAATAAATCCAAAAACTAGGCTGTACACGTCAATGGACAATCCAAACAAAATATATATGTATATATTTATATATCTATTATTACTCCTAAAATACCACATATTAATTGGTGTGAATTTATAAACAAAGTCAACTCACATATTTTTTTCTCCATGTTATCTCATTAAAACTTACATTTTTACAATTGTTCTGATGCCAAATTATCTATTTGTATATTTATATATTATATATATTATGTATATATAATAGTTCATAATTTTTTAAATATATATGTTCTCATCTGCATATTTTGAAAGAATTATTAGAATTAATACAAGTTTAGATATACGGTCAAAATTTTATCTTTTTAAAAAAACGACACGATCATAAATAATGAAAATACTATGAACATAAGTAGATCTAAATTGACATTAAATACCATATTAAGAAAAAATATGAATCCATTAAAAACAACTGAAAATATAGCTCTTAATATAGTAAAATGACATAAAAGAATTCATGTAACTAATTTCAATTGATTGAAACAAATACTTAGTTTGATTTGGTTTAGTTAAAATTTACTCTCTATAATGTTATGTGTGTGTGTATATATATATATATATATATATATATATATAATAGCTCATTTTTATTTTAAAATATGTTTTATTTCTTCTATCATATTTTAAAAGAACGGTTAAGATCAATTCAAACTTATATTTTTAAAAATATTATATCTCTATTAACACATATTTAAAAAATAACCAAGATTATTTCAAACATCGATCTATGATTAGAAAAAACTTACCTTTTGAGATGAGATTAATTTTATCATTTTTAACTACCGCTTGTTTCTCATCTCCCCCACACACACACACACTCTCTCTCTCTCTCTTGACAAAGTCGTTCAAATTCTTTCTCTATGTGTCATTGAGATCAAACTTATTTCAAATCATATTCTGAACAAATCACTCTCCATTCTACGATAAACTTATTCATCATCCCTCTCCTTCCACTCATGCTCTCTCTCTGTGCCATCGTTGTCCATCTTTGTTGTTGTGCTCTGTCATTGTGCTACCACTATCAAATTATTTTTTTTATAACGCCTTTAGAAACTGAAAATTTGCTATATATATATATATATATATAATGTCCCCATTTAGACTAATGACTTTTTTGGTCTTTAGTAAATTGGTTTCTCATTTGGACAAATTATTATATCTTTCAGGATATTATCATCAACAAGTTAAAAATAATGAGATTTTATGACCGAAATATGGAGGAAAAAAAAGATAAAACAAGCCAATAAATTAAATATTGAGATGCTTATTTTTGTTTTTAGTAGATTTTTTTTTCTTTTTATAAAAAATTACTTTATTAGTTTCTCTCACCGGTTCAATTTTTTTTATCAATTTTTTTTATACAAAAAATATAAAAAAAATTAAAAATAAATATAAACAAAAATTATACAAATTAGTCGAAGAGAGTGTAATACCCCGATTTCGTAACTATAAAAATCCAAACAGTTCACAAGAGAAAAACCGAAAAAAGAAATATTTTACTAAAAGAAACCATAATTTAAAATAAAAAAGAATTCAAAAGAAGTTTAAAAATTTTAGGTAAACACCCATTTGAAAAACATGTTTTAAGATCAAAAAGTACAAAAATTATCCAACAAGTCAGACTGCTTAATTAGTCAAATGACTGCTCGAGCTGTCTCCCTGCAATTGGAGCATTTTTGCCCAGAAACAAAGAGACTCGAGAGGCTCACCAGACCCTCAAAATTTAACATGCTTTAATCCCAAATTATAACTTAGGATTTTTAAAACATAGGGTTTTCATATTTTCATGTATAAACTCGAAATACACAACATTTATCAAACAAATCTTTGTAAATAGTCATAAATTCTACATTTTTTTATGTCCCATCAACATAAATTAAGTTCCTAACATGCTCCAAACCATCCAATCTCAAATCGCGCGATTAATGAGGAGCTTTCAACACGCATCTTCACTCCCCAATGGTTACTCACTCAGAAGGGAGGTAAGGAATCCTTTCTAAAGGGACAAAGAGGGCTCCAAGGATCTTTAAGACCAAACCCTAGGTCTTCTTTCTCGTTTTAGAGAGAGAGAAAGAAGAATAGAATGAATGAAAAGCACCTCAACCCATAATTTAAAGTCTCGTTCTGACATAGACTGCTCGATCGATCTTGGGACCGCTCGAGTGGTCCCTCCCTGGACAGCATACCAAGGAAGGAAAAAGAACATAGAAGTCCAAATTTTGTTCTGATACCTCAAGACTCGTTTAATCAACTCACAATAATTATTTTTCATGCGTACCTAAGCTCGAAATCCTTGTCAACAATTATAACCATGATTAAATTTTAATCATAACCATGATTGAGCGGTCCCGACACAGACTGCTCGATCGATCTTGGGACCGCTTGAGCGGTCTCTCTGTAGACAGCATGCCAAGGAAGGAAAAAGAATATAGAAGTCCAAATTTTGTTCCGATGCTTCAAGACTCGTTCAATCAACTCACAATAATTACTTTTCATACATACCTAAAATCGAAATTCTTGTCAACAATTATAACTATAATTAAATTTTAATTTTTTTGCACAATAAAATTTGCATCCATCGTTTACCTGAAATCTCGTAATAAGTTTTTAATTAGCTTTTCAAAATAAAATAGAATTGAGTCCCTGGAGAGAGAGAGAGAGAGAGAGAGAGAGAGAGATGATCCATTTGAACACTCCCGATTTGGCGCGTGTGATTAAGCTAGATCGCGTAGCTTCATCCACAATTATATGGTTGGACCTATTACCAATAGAACTTGTTTGGAGGGAGAATATTAAAAAATAATAATTGTGCTATTATTTATTTAATAATCAAAACATAATAATTAAATTAAAGTGTTATTCAATTTTTAAAAAAAGTATTTCTCCATAAGTTAAAATTTAATAATAATGCATATTATTAAATACACAATTACAATCATCAAAATTAACCCCAAAGGATTGTCCTTGTGGCCGAGATTTAGGACTTAAAAGTTTGCTAACTCTTAAGTCTCAAATTTAAAATCTCTTAAGTGCAATCAATTTTTTGGGGTCAACGTAAATTGACCTAAACATCCAACATTATCAAAAATTTTTTTTGTCAAAATTAGTGATTCAAATAAAAATTTTATAAAAATATTATAGAAAAATATACAATCATAATTAGGATTACAAAAAATCATAGTGAGGAATTCAAAAAATTATTCAAAGAAATTAGAAAGATCTAAGACAATATACACTCTTCAAATTAGTACCAATGTAAAAAAATTCACACCCATAAATCAATATTTACCAATAACAAATAACAAAAAAAAGAGAAATTTTATAATTTAAGAAAATAAACTTCAGATTTAAGTGGAGGAAAATTAGAAATTATAAAAAAATTAAAAATATAATTAAAATTTGGCAAAAATTCCATAGAGCATTGGCCGGGGTCATGTTCCTCTGCCCATGTGAATTAACAGAAATCAAAAAATTTACGAAATCAAATATTATTTTTGGGACTTTTGGTTAAATATTTTGGGCTAAAATTAAATATTATTTTTGTTTTTTCTGAAATACTTTTTGGACTTTTGGTTAATTATTTTACTTTTTGATTCATAAAGACAAAAATAAAGAGCATTAAATTTGATTTATTAGTTTATTTTGTCTTTTTAGTTTTTTTATATTTTTATAAAAAAATTATTTTTTTAGTTCATCTCGATGAGATAACTAAAAAAAGTATAATAGTTTAATTAAAAAAATAAAAAAATTACTAAAATAAAAATAAACAAAATAAAATAAACAAATAATTGCATAGCCATATAAAACTTTTTCCCAGTATCAAAACCTTCAAAATGGTACCATTGTTTGGTTATTTCTATTTTCTTAGTTTTTGAAAGTCACTAAGAATAAGAACCCCAAAAAAAAATGTATTGATATCTGATGAGAATATATAAAGAATGGTGGATCTAGAAATTAATTCAAGGAGAACATAATGCTAAGCACATAGAATAATTTTTTTATAAGAATTTAATTTTTAACTAAGTACACCCACGTATATAAGTCTTTCATAATTGTGTACAAGCATTTAACGCATTTTATAATTGTATTCATAAAAAATAAGTGTATTTTAATAATTATAGTAAAGTTTATGTATTTAAGGGGAAAAGGATAATTATGTGAGGCATAAATACCATAATGGAAGAAAAGGACACAAATATAAGGGTTTTAAAGGTATTTTTATATTTTTTTAGTAAAGGCACAAATACAATAATTAAAACAATATAAAAATACTGAGAGTATTTACATTTTTTGTACGGCACAAGCAGAAGCACAAGCACAATC
>JAULJZ010194553.1:0-65736 GCA_032270985.1 Heliamphora pulchella | reverse complement strand
AGATCTACACCAAAGGTAAGCACCTCAAGGTTATCCAAAGTGGCCTAAAACATAAAATCATACCCAGATGCAAAATCACTCTACTCAAAGAACCATCAAAAGATCTACACCAAAGGTAAGCACCTCAAGGTTATCCAAAGTGGCCTAAAACATAAAATCATACCCAGATGCAAAATCTCATGCGATGCAATAAAAACAAGAGCATGCGAAATAAACCAAAAGTCCCAAAATTATCCTTCTCAAAAGGCACACAAGGGCCGTACTATAAACCGTCGCTTGTAAGGTGCTAGGCAAAACACCAGTTCTTAATAGCTCACAGTTTAAACTCCAATAGCTCATATTTTAATCACAATTATCTCATCATTCATGGGCCCACCATTTGAATTAGTTTTTGAATTAAACCCGTTGGTCAAGGGCCCCACCAAACTGACACAAGAAACATCCTATTTGGTCCCACTTTACAACCAGTGGAGGTCACCCAGCCTAGTTGTCCAAATTGGAATCCAGCTGGATGCCATCTATTCTTCATAGATCCATGTGTAGGTCAAGTAGGTCTGCTTTTCAACGCATCCCTTTCCAAAGCAAACAGCAGCAGCAAAGTTGTAGAACATCAAAAATCGTAATTGTAGTGCATGCATGGCACGTGCAAAGCACCACATCTTCAACCTCAGGCCAATCCAAACGCGTCCATTCCAGTTCTTCACATAGAAGAAGCTCCATGAAGAATATGCAGCAATACTAGAACCAGCAAAACCCATTCATGGCTAGAAGGAAGTGAAATATAACATAGCCAACACGAATAACACATGATTTTACAAAACCACTAAACCCCATGCGCAGTATGTCACCACTTTAAATCTGCCAAAACCAGCCCACAATATCCCAAAACCAATTGAACAGCTACGCATTGTACACCTGTTCTCAACGCAGCTGCCCCAACCAAATCCTCTCGGCTGTGCAACCACGGTTTTAGGAAAACCAGTGGTAATACACCCACAGTTTTGCCCACATTGTACACGGTCATGGGGCCCACCATTATGCCTAGCGCTGGACTTACACAACAAATCACCGCCTGCAATATCTCTAACCCATCGCCTGCAATTTTCCCAAACAACCACTCAGAAATCGAGGCCAATCACAGCACCAGTGAGTGCGACGTGTCACTTCTTCTTCCTCAATTGAGTTAAACAGACGACTCCATTAATCCTCATGCAAGAAACATAAACGTATTGGTCCAACCCGGCTAAACCTTTGCTTTAAACTGCTTAAACCCACAAACCGATCTACAATATGCAAAGACTCGCTGCGTCACTAACAATCCTCGGAATTGTCGGTGACATAGAGGCTAAAAGCTCATGTCATCGTCTCATGATTCGCCATCAAAACAAGAGAATTGAGGATCTTTAACATACAGAACCATAAACAAACTTAACTCATGGTCGCATCTTCATATCACATTATCACCATAACCAAAGAAGCTTTTAAACAAAATCCCAGAAACCCTAGGGAAATAAACCATAGGGCCTTCGAAAACTATGCAAAACGCATATCTTCATTAATACAAAACAAGCACCAAGAAGACCAACCTACAACGATACCTTCACAATGCATGATTCCATGAGCACTAGGAAGGCTTCATACATATTCTATCCGAACCACCATTGGAGCATTAAACAGGCCTTGCAATAGCATATAGCCTTGCAAAACCAAAAAACACACTCAGATCTACTTCGATATGAAATAGGCCGACAACTAGATCGTTCTTCAGTCGATCTCAACTCCAACAAGGACAAAATTACCACATTTCATGATCGGATCCACCATGAGGTTTTAGGGAGAGCTTTCTCCAGAGAGAGAAGCTCTTCCCCGTTTCTTGTACGCCTATGGTTGCAAAATTGTTTATTTTAGGATGTGGTGGAACTGAGAATTCCGTAGCTAACTATCTCTCCTGCCTAGTAGCCCCATCTAGTGACTCTACTCCTTTACGTGACTCGTTTCCAAATGGACAACTCTTTACAGTCACCGACACCCAGCTCTCATGGTACGTCAACATCACCAACTATCTGACAGTAGGCCACATTCCCACTCACTAGTCCAAATTCGATAAGAAACGGTTCTTCTCCCAAATTAAATACTATTTTTTTGGGTAATTAATAAATACTATTTTTGGGAAGACCTGGAACTCTTCAAATGCTACTCTGACCATGTAATCCGTAGATGTGTCCTCGAATCCATGGTAGCTAGCATTCTGACCTTTTTTTTGAGTAATTAATTGTAATATAAAAGAAAAAAAAATACATGTTTACAAAGAGCATACTCCAGGTAATTACAACATCTAACATGTACGAGAAGACCTCCTATCAACCAGACTACCTAAGAGAAACAAAAGGACCTAACAACATAAGACACAAAACACACCCAACCCCCGCTCGAACAGCGGGAGAAACTTTCTAATAAAGCAAAACCATGCACATCATGTACGGATAGGAAAGTACCAACATATAAACAAAGGATAGAACCAATAAACATGTCAGAAAGCTAAAAAACTCCTAATTCCGACTAAAGATTGGCTCCCGCAAAGGGTAAAAGGTGCCAAAATTCAAACAAGAACAAGAGAAAATAAGAGATCCAATAAATAGAACTAGACATCCAAATCCAAAAAAGCACTGCAAACCTGTGGGAGCTTGGCTTCTCGAAAGGCTCCAACCCTCAAACACTAAAGAACTGACTAAAGTGAAGAGCAAATTCCAAAATCCAACCAAGGTAAACTCTGACTCGCAGATATAATCACACTCTTCAACACAAGGGAGAGAAGGATAAAGTCTAAATCACTCCGCTAAAGTTCAGAAATAAGTCTATACCAAAGTTAGTTCTTTAAATCAAAATGGACATCCTAGGGGGAACCATTAGAGATCCAAAAGTAAAGTGTCAAAGGTAGATGGCCCCTAATCAGCCAAGAGAAAGTAACAAACATATCAGCTTTAGAAACTCCAAATCAAATTCTGCCAAAGTGAAGACCAACATCCCCTACGCCCAGGGTCACTAAACAAAGCGGTGGGAGACCTTAACATGTTAGCAAAGCTATAGGCAGAACATCCCCGAAGAATCCAGTGAAGAGAAATCCTAGACCATCCCAAAAGGAAGCTCTACCATCTGATCCAGATGAAACAGACCAACAGTTACAACCCTACTCAGAGAACCACTAATAGATCCACACCAAATGTAGGCAAGTCCAACACAAAAATCCAAATTCCCAAATAACGTAGTGTAACGGGTCCCACACTTATCACTAGATTCCCTTTTTCAGTTATTGCTTCCCACATATAGGCTCATGCAAAACCACACAAGAGCATCTAACCCATTATCGCATAAACTTTCCATCCAAATTGCATTAGGAAACCTAGCGGGTCCCACTTGCACCAAGGAAGATAACATATTACCACTCGAAGTATATTTTATATAATATTATATATAAATATTTATATATTTATATAATATTTATATAAATATTATAATTATTATATATAAATATTTTATTTTGTCTAAATAAATATATATATATAAAATAAAATTCTAGTGAAATATGATATAGGATGATGTCACCATCCACTAACATTAAACAATCCCATATGCGTCCCACGCTAATTCAGCAAGACTCACTTTGACACAATTATCAAATTACCCTCATAACCCACGAACTTGCACTGCTATAGACCATCCCATAGTTTTGAAATTCAGCCCACGGTATTGCAAAACTAGGTCTCAAATACAAGGAATAATTCACATTTTGGGGTCCACCCGTGGGCTAAGTGGGGGCCACCAATTGGATACTCCACTAGCCAAACTCTTTTGGCACCCAAGATGCTCTGCAAATTGCAGCCAAAAAAAAAAAATAACCCACGGTATTGAGAAACCACTTTCCTTGAACCACGTTGCTGGCATGAATGAGTACAGCAGCTCTACTTGCACTGCACAAAAAAGGTAACATGCATATACCTACCCCACGCGCTACAAGAGCGTTCAAGACACGCTTCTTCTTCTCAACAAACACATCACCATGGCCGAACCTATCGGGAGCTTCACAACACCAGAAAACTTCACTTTCACAACCGAACCCAACTTAGTGACTCGAGATTGGGAATAACCAATAGAATCCAACAACATTTCTTCATCCTATAGATTTAGCCGATTAAGCAATAAACTCCGTTGACCTGGCTCCGATTTTGGACCAGATTAAGAGCTTAAAGCAAAGATAAATAAATTATTCTTGGCCAAACCCATGGTTATGCAGCAAACCCAACTGGACAAATGCCACACTTAATTATACAAGAATCGAAAAAGCCAGAGACAAAAAAATGACTCTGAACCTTGAGAGCCAGCAAGTTCCAGAATAAACATAACTAGCATAAAGAGCCAACCTCCACGCTGTGCATAACCACTGTGAAAATCAGCATGAACACAGGAAAACAGCCTTATCACAGCTTAGAATATCAGAGCATAAGTCCAGACCAACAAAATATCCAACTTATCACCACTAACTGTACATCGTTGTAAGCCGTTCAAGATGACACCATTATAAGAGAGGAATATGCTCCAAGACCACCAACATAGTACCCAAAATTATCATAAATTAGCGGAAACAAAATATCCATGAGAGACGTTAAGAACACTGAAAGAGGCAAGGTAAACTCTGGATAAAGAACCCAAAACTACATGCTTCCTCTAATCATCTCATGCATCTTATACATATGAATACCAAGCAGAACTAACCTTGGGAATCCAAAACAACCTGAAGAACCAACCTTCCCTATGAAGCTTTCCATCAAGAAAAGTTAATCTAACCTGCAGCATATTTCAATTCGGACAACTTTGACTGATGCAAACCCTCATCCAGATCTGACCTTTTGTCACTCTCTTGCATGTGAAGGACACTTTAGTGGCAAGAAGACGGCAGCCAAAGTCCTCTAGTCCGGTTTCTTCTGGCCCACCATCTTCAAAGATTCCCACATGTTCTGTCAAACCTACCTTTGCTGCCAGTAAGCTGTCCCAATTTCTGCCCGAGATATGTTCCCCCCAAACTCCATTCTTGTTGTTGAACTCTTCGGCATTTGAGGCATCGACTTTATGGGACCATTCCCACCATCACATGACTACGAATACATCTTAGTAGTAGTGGACTATGTGTTTAAATGGGTCGAAGCCGTGGCAACTAAATCAAATGACCACAAAGTTGAGGTCAAGTTTCTTCAATCCAACATCTTTAGTCGATTTGGTTTTCCACGAGCTGTCATCAGCGACGATGGTACTTACTTCCTAAATAAGTACTTCTCCGCCCTGCTTCGCCTCTACTCCATCATACATAAGGTAGCCACTCTTTATCATCCACAGAATAGTATCCAAGTCGAGGTATCTAATAGAGAAGTCAAAAGTATTTTGACAAAGACTGTTCGTCTTGATAGAAAAGATTGGTCCGAGAGGCTGGACGACACCTTGTGGGCCTATCGTACCGCCTTCAAAACCCCCATAGGCATATCCCCGTACCATCTTGTCTTTGACAAAGCCTGTCACCTCCCAGTCGAGTTAGAACACTGAGCTTATTGGGCCGTTAAAACCTATAACTTCGATATGGCCAATGCTGGCACTCACCGCAAGCTTCAGCTTAGTGAGCTTGAAGAAATTCGTACCGAGGCTTATGAGAACTCCCACCTCTATAAGGCTCGAACAAAAGCCTTCCATGACAAACACATCCATCGAAGGGCATTTGACCCTAACCAAAAGGTGTGGTTGTTTAATTTCGAATTGCAGTTATTCCCCAGAAAGCTCCAATCCCGATGGGATGGCCCGTTTGTGCTGACACACGTCTACCCTCACGGTGCCTGCCAGCTACTCAATCCCCACTCGGGTAAGCATCTTGCAGTCAATGGCCAGCGTTTGAAACCGTACATGGACGGTATCTCTGCTGACCCTGCCATTGAGTCTACCGACCTCATTAATCCAACACCCTCGACTTAGTGACCACGCACCACATCTAGCTAAAGACGTTAAACTTAGCCCTATTGGGAGAAAACCCAAATTTTCGTAGTAATAGGGGAAGTTAAGTTTTTATTTTAAAAAAAAGATCTTTCCGGACGGTCCCATTTCGTCCAGACGAAATGAGATCTGCCCCTTCTTGATAGGCACGACCCCTCAGCTCCCAGAGCATCAATTGCTCTATACGTCCGTTCAAATGGACACTCTTTCGTGTGGACAAAATTCCAACGGTCATGTCCTTTTGTATCCCAGGCTGCCACGTGGCACCTGCCTGGTCAACTTCCGTCAGGACGCCCCATATATCATCCAAATGGAATCAAGTCGAGGTGACATTTTTAGCACTTGCCATTAATGCCTTTTTGCCTTGTAACTCTTCCCCTTCCCGCTGATTCAAATTCCATTCAGACACCCCATGATCCGTCCGGATGGTGGTCCTCCAGTATCTTATATGTCCGGACGCTCTTCTAATCTGTCCGGACAAAAATCTCTCTAGCCTCAATTCTGTCGGGCGACGTTCAGACGCCATGCAATCTGTCCGGATGCACCTAGTTTCGTCCAGACGCAACCATCCGAATTCTATAAAAAAAAGGCCTCCCTGCCCTTTTTCCTCCACCATAACTCTCCAGTTCTCTCTCTCTCTCTTTTTGATATCTCTCCCTCTCAATAATCCCTTCATCACCCCTCTCTTATGGCTTTCGGTTCCCGCTGCCCTACCAAATGGAGACATAGCTCCGACCACTCCTCGTCCTCAGCACCCTCCACCCAATGGAATGCCCATGATCTCCACCGCTTCACCACCTTTTCGATTGGTGAAGCCTTCCTCCGCTACAACAACTATGCCTCCCAAGGCATTCAGCTTATAGAGTCTCGCCGCCTCCTCGGCCTTTGCTACCCCTTTTTGCACCCCTACCCCTGGCTGGTTAGTCTCTTGTACCAGAACATTCGCTGGGTGGGCGACGACGACTGAGACTGCCTCCCCTTCTACTTCATCTCCACTGTCAACGACATCGTCTTCTTCTTTGGCGCCCACCACATTGCCACCATCTCGGACCGAAGACGACAAAGCCACCGACCGCTTGCTTGCCATCCCTGACCCCGTCATCCACACCGACATAGGATTCACCATCTCCGAAGGCCGCGCCACCCTTAGGGCGGCCTTTTCCCGCCACGACAATCTCACTAAACCTCTTTGGTTCGTTGATATCTTTTTTTTTTGGTAATTAACTGTAACATAAAAGAAAAGAAAAAAGTATAGATTTACAAGGGACAAACCCCAAGCCTTACAACAAATCACCAAAAAAACAAAGCCAAAAGCAAAAAAGAGGTTTTTAGCTAAACCAAAACCAAACAAAAAAAAAAACAACTAACATGGAGCTAACGAAAAACAAATAAAAAAGGCCACTGTTGCCGACCCCATTACTAGAGAAAAAATGGAGAAGGAAACAAAGCCAATAACGCATGAAGAAACAACAACCACCAACCGGAATTTGGGAAACTGGACAATACAATAGCCACTGAACAAACCTTAACCGCCATGCTCCCCAAAACCTGAACCGCAATGCATCACTAAAGAGAACCAGCAAAGAAACCATGATACAAGCATAACCATAACCAAACAGCCCAAGAGGCAGCCTGATCATCCTACCGCCACAAACCACAGGACCATAAACCGAAAGATAGAAGACATCAACCAAAAACCACCACAAAATAAATGCTAAGGACAGCCCCACAACTAGGACACCAAAAACAAAAAAACATAAAACTATATACATAAGGGGAGAGGATTAAACCAAACTATGGGGGCCAACAAAGGACAGCCCAAAATCGAGGCAACGTCAACGCCGAGCCTTCTTTCGTTTAGGGTATGTAAAAACACAAGACCTGAGATGCAGAGAGGAACCATGAGAGAACCATATAAAGCAAAACACACACACACCTAGAGAGCCTCACCCTCTCCACACAAGGGTATCACTCAACACTCCAACAAAAAGATAGAGGCAAAGCTCACAACCACTACATCCCACGCCACTACACAAGAAACAAACACAATTCAAAAAAGTTAGCAATATTCTCACATCACTCACTCAAGGAGGGAGGATCACAAATCCATCCAAACAAAACATATCCCAAAACTCACTGCTCCTTAACCTTCCACGCAAGTCTGAACAAAAAACAAACTCGCAGGGAATAAGAGTTAGCAACCTCGCAAACACTCACACAAAAGTTGTATCACTCAGCCCTCCAAGGAAGAGGAAGAGGCAAAACTCACAAACATCCATGCATAGATACCAAATTGCAACAAATAGCAAACAATTAATAAAAAGCAATAGTGGAAAAAATGTCCATCCCCAAACTCCATTCACCCTGGATCTCCATATTAGCCTGAGAAACTAGTACTCTCCTCAAAGAGGAAAGCCTCTCTCTTATCATCTCAGAGATATCCCTCAGAACTCTCTCCCAACCCTTCTTCTTGCCCTGAAACTTTCTAAAATTACGCTCCTTCTAAATACAATAAAGAGAGATGAAAAGAGCCAATCTCTTAACGTTAGCTCCCAGGGATTTACCAATCACCCTAGAGGCAAAGGTATCCTTCCAAGCCATCCAAGAACTCTCTGTCTAACTGACCCTACACTTGGCTAAGACCCTGGACCAAATAGGCTGAGCAAAGGGGCAAGCAAAGAAAAGATGATCATATGACTCAACAGCCCCGGAGCAGAGACAACAACTAGCATCACACTCATGACCAAACATTCTAAGTCGGTCCCCCGTACTAAGGCGACCCCTCACAGCCACCCAAAGAATAAAGCTGACTCTAGGAATATGATCTTTAAACCACTCCAATTTACTCCATAATGGCACTGGCCTGTAGGCACGAATCTCCTCCCAGAGAGATCCAATAGAGAATTTATTACCATTAAGGGACCACTTAACACGGTCACACTGGCAAGCAATCGGGAGGAAAAAGACCTCCCTCTACATCTCCAAAAGATCAATAGTAACAGCAGAAGGCCATTTCCATTGGTTGACATCCACAATTTGCATAACTTTAGCATCCAGATCAATCCCAGAGTCATATATAAGCCTCTGCCCCTTAGCCTCAACCAAGGAACCCCAAGGGTGCCAAGGGTCCAGCCACAGAAAAGTATCTTTGCCATTACCAATCTCGTATTGAATGAAGCGCTTGACCATCGATCTGAGCTGGAGGAGTTTCCTCCAACTCCAGGAGGCCAATTGCGGAATCTTAACTGCCAAAAAGGATTTATCACGAAGAATATTGGATTTAATCCACATACACTATAGGGACACATCACCGCCTGTTAATAGGAACCAAATATACTTTGCCACCGTCGTTTTATTCCATAGAACCAAGGATTTAATCCCAAGACCACCCTCTTTCCGAGGGACACACACCTCCTTCTAGGTAACTTTGGCACCCGAGGACTTCATCTCAAGGCCACTCCACAAGAAAGCCCTAAGCAAACTCTCAACCTCACGAAACACTTTCTTAGGAAGGATAAACAAAGAGGACCAGTAAACCTGCATGGAGAAGAGAATAGAGCCAATCAATTGGACTCTACCAGCATAAGAATGAAATTTACTACTCTACACTTTAATCCTACTAGCAATTCTATCAATGAAAGGCTTACAATCCCGATATGCAAGCTTGGTAGTGATAAGGGGAACCCCTAAGTACCTAACAGGAAGTGAACCCCCACGAAAACCAAGAACATCTAAAATCTCTTTCTTCAAAACACTATCAACCCCCAAGAAGTAAATCTCACTTTTTTGAGGGTTGGGGGAAAGACCAGACAGCTTCTTGAACCCATCTAGACCCTGTCTAATAACTCTCACAGAGTTAACATCAGCTTTCGAGAAGACCATAAGGTCATCAGCAAAGTAAAGATGAACAATCTAATTCTTAGCACACCGCCAACGATAATTGAAAGGACTCTCCTATGTATACTTCACAAACATCCCAGCCAGAACCTCCATGGCCATCACAAAAAGATAAGGGGAAAGGGGGTCCCCTTGCCGAAGGCCCTTTTGCCCCCTAAAGAAACCATTAAGCTCCCCATTGATACTAACTAAAAAGCTAGGGAACGTAATACATTCCTTGATCCAATTAACCATTCTCTCTGGGAAACCCATACATCTAAGAACCTTAACTATAAAATCAAAACGCACATTATCATAGGCTTTCATGATATCAACTTTAAGAGCACATGTAGGACCGCAGCCTTGCTTGTGATAGTTCCTCAGGAGCTCCTGAGAATGGAAGATATTGTCCGTAATTCGCCGTCCCTTAACAACAGCTAACTGAGTAGGGGAAATGATCTCAACCAAAGAATCCTTAATCCTATTAGCAATGATTTTAGAAATGCATTTGTAGATAGTATTGCAACAGGAAATAGGCCTATTCTCCTTAATGGATGAAGGGTTAGGGACTTTAGGAATTAACACAATAAGGGTAGTGTTAATTTCCCGAAGGATACGGCCAGAATCAAAGAAGCTTTTAATTGCTTTAGTAACATCCTGACCCACCACATCCCACGCATCTTTGAAAAAGTCGGTCGAGAAACCATCCGGGCCAGGAGCTTTATTCGCTTTTAGGGACCACATGGTAACACGAATCTCTTCCTCAGAAACATCTCTCCTCATACTAGCAACACTTTGCAGGGACAACCGCTTAGTGATCAGTCCCTCCAAACTACTAACCTCGACCCTATCAATGCTAGAGTCCATACCAAGAAGGCTCTGGTAGTAGTCAACAATGTGTTCAGAGATATGGTGCTTCTCAGTATGAACCACCCCATCCTCACCCGTAATAGAGGTAATACAAGACCTATTACGCTGGAAGTTGATAGATTTGAAAAAGAACTTTGAATTCTGATCCCCTAGGTTAAGCCATTGGATCTTAGATTTTTGTTTCAAAAAACTTTCCTCAGCCAGGACAAGCTCAACAAAAGATTTAAAAGTTTCCCTCTCTATGTTATACACGGCTGCATCAATAGGGGCCATGTCAAGCCTAAGCTGGAGGTCCTCAAGGATAGCCCTCTGGTTGGCCACACGATTAGAAATATCACTATATGAGTCCTTATTCAGCTTCTTAAGCTGCACTTTCAACATCCTCAATTTCTGACAAACCATATACATATCCGACCCAACTACAGAAGTGCGCCAAACATTCTTCACCAGGGACGTAAACTTAGGACTCTTGGCCCAAAAATCAAAGTATTTAAAGGGCTTCCTAGACTTAA
Source organism: Heliamphora pulchella (assembly GCA_032270985.1). Lineage (NCBI taxonomy): Eukaryota > Viridiplantae > Streptophyta > Magnoliopsida > Ericales > Sarraceniaceae > Heliamphora > Heliamphora pulchella. The sequence goes on along the minus strand of JAULJZ010194553.1, from coordinate 54,448 downwards.
CTCTACCAAAATCAACTAGGATATCAATTCTAGCATGGTCCGAAATACCAGGAGGACTAAAAAATGCACTAGACTGTAGCATAGATATAACCCAAGCCTCATTAACAAGAGCACGATCGATCTTAGACTTGATAAAACTGTCCCCCTTCTGGTTATTAGACCAAGTAAACTGGATCCCACTATACCTAAGGTCATCTAACTCTGCCTCATACAAACACTTATTGAATTCATCCATATGTGCAGGCCATTTTTTACACCCCCAACACGCTCATTCGGGTGGTGAATGGTATTAAAATCCCTCAGCACTAACCAGGGAGAGCTAGTCAGGCCATGGGCAAGAGAGACAAGCTTATGCCAAAGGCGTTCCCTCTCCACATGGGTATTAAGCCCATAAACAAAAGTAACCCAAAAAGAAGTTTTATCTTCCGAAAAAGTAGCCTTCCCATGAATCCATTGGTCCCCAAAATCAGTAGCATGGAAGTTAACAAAAACAAGGTCCCAGCAAACCCAAATGCGACCCAAAATACCAAAATTATAGTTATTTTTAAAATTCCAGGTAGGAAGTGATTTTTCAAAAATCAAACCAGCCTTTTCCTTTTTAATCCTAGTTTCATTTAAAGCAATCAGTTTAACCTGGGAAGACCTAACAAAAAATTTCAATTCAGTTTGTTTAAAAATACTTTTCAAACCCCGGATATTCCAAGAGGAAATAGACATAAAAAAGGAGTTAGGAAAGTAACCTTTTCTTTTTCTTCTTACTACTATTCGTCTTCCTTGGCGCTGAACCCTTTGGAGAAGACGGGGCCGGCGCTAGCTCCAGATCATCCAACAGAGTAAGATGCCCTATTTTAGTACCTTGCCCCACAACTAAGACTGGTTCCGTCTCTAGGGTTGATTTGCTGCGAGTTAGAGGGGACCGACCTACCAAAGTTGTAATCCCACTTTTTTTTTTGGGTAATTGTAATCCCACTTTCAATTATGGGAGGAGAAGGAGCAATCACTTGCTCATCGCTCAACTAAGGGGATTCAACCGGTTGCTCAATAGAGGGGGGCTTTTCAACTTCTGTAAGCTTTAGAACTTGCCTAAGCCTCACAACGAACAAGATATGAGGACGAAAGAATGCCCACAACAGAATCAACAGGCTTAGGAATTGCATCCACAACATCAATCTCCTTATCCTTTCCTACCCGAACCCATTCTTTAAGGCCTTCAACAGGTTTATGAAATTTACAGCGCTTCAGGTCATGCCCAAAAGTCTTGCAATGCTCACAGACTGTCAGGAGGCCTTGGTATTCCACGCCTACAATAACAGTCTCCCCCTCACACTTGACGATAATAGAATGCTTCAAAGGCTTAGTTGTGGCAATTTCAATGCATACCCGAGCATACAAGATCTTTTATTTATAGTCAGTAGCTTTATCCAAATACAGAGGCATCCCCAAAACACTAGCTATACGACTTAAACATTGGGTATTCTAGAATTCAAGAGGGAGGCCATGTAATTTAATCCAAACAGGAATTTTAGAAACATATTCCTTAGTAAACTTAAGCCATTTTTTCTAACATTGTAAGATCAACAGCTTACCTGAGAAATGCCAAGGGCCCCGTTCCATCGCAGAATTCATAGCATCAACACTCTTAAACTTGAAGATGAAGAAACCTCTATCATTGCCAAAACATCCACCAGGCCATCCTTGACCCACAAAGTATGCATTGTGGCTCTCATAAGACCAAAAGCTAAGGGCGAATCAAGAAAATAACCCACAAGGCAATCTTCCCGAGATTTATCATCCACAAAGGCACTATCAATAGTTACCTCATCCGACTGTAGCTCGTCAATCTTCACAAACTCCAGGGAAGCTCCAAAACTTCGGTTGGTAAGAAGAGAAGCTCACGACTTTGGCTTAGGCAAATCATCAAACACCTTATGGGCAGTTTCCTTATCCAGGCCAACTTTTCCCATACCATCCATACCCTCACGACTAGAGCCTTCCACAACAATAGAGGCCCAAGATTTTGGGGCAATTTAGAAGTCCCGACGACCCCCAAACCTCTCACCACCCCTATCACGAAAGCCCCCTCCCCGACCTTAGAAAGGTCTCGTGAAGTTGGGTTGCCGAGAAGGATTACCATGTTCATCAGAACTCCCAAAACGCCTGGGAACCTTCTCCTCCAACGAAAGGACCTCCATAACAGGACCCCTAGTCTCAACGGCTCGCGCTTGTCCCTTTTTGTGAGCAATAACCTCGAAAATACAATCAATTTTTATCTCCGCCAAACCCTTATCAAATTGCGCCACCCTTAGCATGAGTTCATGGTGGTCAATATCTTTCCTTTCCTCAACATCTTCAGTGGCTTCAACAACATTTTTAGAATCCTCATCCCGTACTTGGACAATAGGAGGAGAGGAACCTTTGACCGGACTCAATCCTTTCAAATGGCACATATTAAGGGCTTCATACATCTCGGTAGAAAAGGGTGTCAAGTCTTTTTGGACCTTTTGGACTTCATTCTTAATCATCTCATCCACATTAGAAAGAATCGTTTGAGCCTTGTAAGCTTCGAAGAAAACATTGTATGAATCTGGATCAGTCATTGATGAACGCAAAGCTCATCCTAGCATGCCGGAGATTGATATACGCAGAGGAGGAGTTAGCATAATGGAGTTGGATCCTGGACCGTCCGTTTCTGAAGTTGGAATTAGGAAAGATGAAGTGGAGAGAAGGGGTTCTGTTATCATGGACCCTCAACAACTTTCTAATGTATTAAGAAATGTAATAATAAGTGTTAAAAATAGTTATGAGAGTAGAGAGATAATTACAGATAAGAGGGAAAATGTTATAAGCAAATGAGATGTTTAGAAATTTCATTAGCACATTTGACAATTCACAGTGTGTATTTAATAAAGTTTGATAGAAGTTTTCATTGATAAAGTCAAAGATTATATTAGAACTTAATTCTTAAATTAACTCTTAATTTAATATTTAACGTCTTAATTTTATGGCTCGCAGAGTTTCATTTTTCGGAGAATTTAACAGGGCTGATTCCCTCCCTGAATAGATATTTAATACTAAATTAAATATTTAATAAAAAAATAAAAAAATTAATATATTTATTTATGCCTCGCAGAGTTTCTTCCCCTGAGGGTTTGACAGGGTTCATTTTTCAACGTAAATAGATATTTAAGAAATTAAATAATCAAAAAAATAAAATCAAAATAATAACATATTTATTTATATCTCGCAGAGTTTCATCCCCCGGAGGGTTTAACAGGGTTATTTTTCCGCCATCAATAGATAATTAATAATAAATTAAATAATTAATAAAAAATAAAATATAACTAACATATTAATTTATGCCTCGCAGAGTTTCATCCTCCGAGGAGTTTAACAGAGTTGATTCCCCCTTGAATAGATATTAAATAAATAAAATAATAACAAAATAAAATAAAAACAACTAACTTATTATTAAATATCTATTGAGGGAGGAATCAACCATGTTAAACCCTCCGGGGGATGAAACTCTACGAGACATAAATTTATTTGTAAAAATTTATTTCTTTTTTTTTCTAAACATTTAATAACTTAAATGTGATTGATATTTACTCTGGCCAACCAATTGGCGTTGGGGGGGAAGGATACAATACTTCAATTGATGAGGGAGTAACGTTATCATGCGACGGTAATGTAAAATAACATAGTAAGATGAAATTGAAACTAAATTCATTGCATTTATTTAATCATTGATACATTGGGTTCTTTCTGTGGCACCATAAATATCCCATTACGACCAACCACGACATCATTCACGGAGATGGTCTCCGTGGTTAACTGAACAATGCATTCTTCTGAATCTGCATAGTACCCTCGATGCATAGGCTGAGAAAACTCCTAGATGCATTGCATCTCGTACGACCACCATGCAATTCTTTACTGAATCTGCATAGTACCCTCCATCTTCACATGGGTAATTATCTGCAACGAAGGCAAGGTCCTCCATTACCCTATGGTGTAGCTCTCCTTTTAATACCAGGCGCTCACAGTCTCCTCTGTCCAACAGGCAACAAAAGAAGAATCCAAGACAGTGGGCATCCCACTTTAGTGCCCACGTGTACATTCTACGTGCAGCACCTCGAACAATTTCTCTCAGCATTTTCTCCTTCCGACAAAAGAAGTATTCATGTGAAGACTCCACATAATGTTGAAAATAATCTCTTTACCTCACAACGGAGGTCAGTAGATAGATGAGTGAAGATCTCTCCAAATCGAGGATCCATTGTTATGGGATAAATACTCTCTACGAGACTCCATTTAGAGCGATCAATGACTACTATTAAGGGGTGACATCTGTGTATGAAAATTATATAATCAATTTATGTCACATGTATAATATTTGCTTTAAATGTGAGTGATTAAATTTATGAACATCTCATTTGATTTTTAATTTGCCCGTGCCAGCTGTCTTTCATTACATAAAATTGAGATTGCCATTTGAAATTAAAAACAAAACAATTAAGTGGACAATTACTATTCACTTGTTGAAAATCAAGTGAAACAAGTCTTTTTCAGATTCCCATGGAAGAAATGATGGGACCTCCACGTAGTGTACCACGTGAATTTGGAATTCACAATTTCGATGTGGGAGTAACAATTACGTTTACGTTTATTTTTTTTTATATTATTTATTTAATTTATTAAATATCAATTGAGAGGGGGGAAAATCCTGTTAAACTCTCCGGGCGATGAAACTCTGCAAGGCTTAAATAAATATGTTATTATTTTGATTTATTTTTTTAATTATTTAATTTATTATTAAATATCTATTCTTGGAGGCGGGTCAACCCTGTTAAACCCTCGGGGAGATGAAACTCTGCGAGGCATCAATGAATATGTTTTTTTTTAATTTTGTAATTATTTAATTTATTATTAAATATATATTGAGGGAGGAATCAACCCTATTAAACTCTCCGGTAGATGAAACTCTGCGAGACATAAATTAATTTGTTAAAATTTATTTCTTTTTTTTTCTAAACATTTAATTACTTAAATGTGATTGATGTTTACTCTGGCCAGCCCATTGGCGTTGGGAGGGAAGGATATAATATTTCAATTGATGAGGGAGTAACGTTATCATGCGACGGTGATGTAAAATAACATAGTAAGATGAAACTGAAACTAAATTCATTGCATTTATTTATTCATTGATACATTGGGTTCTTTCTATGGGACCACAAATATCCCATTATAACCAACCACGACTTCATTCACGGAGATGGTCTCCGTGGTTAACTGAAAATGCATTCTTTTGAGAGAATGACTATGCCATAGGTTGAGAAAACTCCTCGACACATAGCATCTCGTACGACCACCATGCAATCATTTACTGAATCTGTATAGTACCCTCCATCTTCACGTGGGTAATTATCTGCAACGAAAGCAAGGTCCTCCATTACCCTATGGGGTAGCTCCCCTTTTAATACCAGGCGCTCACAGTCTCCTCTGTCCAATAGGCGACATAAGAAGAATCCAAGACAGTGGGCATCCCACTTCAGTGCCCACATGTACATTCCACGTGTAGCACCTCGAACAATTTCTCCCAGCATTTCCTCCTTTTGAAAAAAGAAGTATTCATGTGAAGACTCCACATAATGTTGAAAATAATTTCTCTTTACCTCACATCGAAGGTCAGTAGGCAGATGAGTGCCGATCTCTCCAAATCGAGGATCCATTGTCATGGGACAAATACTCTCTATGAGACTCCATTTATAGTGATCAATGACTACTATTAAGGGGTGACATCTGTGTATGAAAATTATAAAATTCATTTATGTCACATCTATAATATTTGCTTTAAAAAAGCAATATATTCCTTTTATTTTATTTTAACTTCAGAATCATAGATTAATAGTGAGGAATATTAATATTGGATGCCTTCTATATCAGAAATACCACTTGAAAATAGGAAACATAATAGTATAAGATGTCTGGCAATATATGTAGAGTGTAGGAAATATGCCTCTTCGAGGATAACAGTGGGTGAAAAATTTATATTTAAATATAAATAGTATCCTACGTAAGGGGAAAGTTTCCTCTTTTATACAATTTCACATGTGAAGTGAGACCCACATTTTCTACTTTCCACTTAATACATTTACTTTTTACTTTTTACTTTTCACTTTGTCGGTGACAGCTGTACTCCACTACATAAATCTGAATAAAGGTGGGAAAAAGATTCCCACTTTACACTGTAGTGTACTTTTTACTATTTACTTTTATTGTTAATCCGCGTGGATTGTCGGGACACGTGGCGCGCCTAACGGCGCGCAGGGGAAAACCTGTAATATTATATTAGATTTCCCCCCTAACAATTACAGGGATGCCCCTACGGGGAAGTTTATAAGAAAGCATTCTCATTCTCATTCTTCTCAGTTGATAGCCATACAGTAAAACCAAAACCCCTAAGTGAGAACATCCATAAATATGGTCAGACCTCACCTTTCTTTCAGAGTTCAAGGGAAATCTCTCTTCCTAACATATCCTCAGTGCAATTTAATTGCACAATTTGTACTAAACCACATCTAGTCCCTCTTCCTAGCATACAACTCTACCTATATAAGGGTTGCTACAGAAACCCACCAGGACAATGAGCCACACCTCCACATCCTTCTCCAAACGGAGAAACAATTCAACATCACATCTCTCACACACTGCGACATCAAAGACACACTTGTGGTGAATAAGCCTTTCCATCCAAACATACAAGTACCACGTTCTGATGCTCTCGTGACAGACTACATAGCAAAGGAAGGAAAATTTCATTGACAAAGGAGTCCTTAAGGCAACCAGGTGGAGTTCAAAGAAGACTAGAGATGCCATCTGGACAACTATCCTGGCTGAATCTACTTCAAAATCTGACTTCTTATGCAGAGTACAAGCTCAACAACTGTTTATATGGGTAACCTAACTACGTAACTTGGAATACGCAGCCAATCAACAATGGCCAGAGCCACCGGTTGTATATTTACCAAAATATACGTGTTTTCCTAATGTCCCACAGAGCATTAGGGACTGGGCTAACAACAATGTCCTATGCGTAAGTAGAAATTTATTACATTTATTCTTCAACGACCCACAAGCCATACAGGATGTTCACTATATGCACCAAGAAAAATTAAGCATATTAAAAATAGAATAATTATAGAAACGACAGATTCTGACGTGTTATCAATTTCAGGAACTGGAGATAAAGCCGGATCGCCCCCTAAGCTTAATCCTCAAAGGACCGTCTAAATCTGGAAAGACTTCATGGGCAAGGAGCTTAGGACTACATAATTACTTCTGTAGCGCGGTGAATTTTTCTGCATATAATCCACATGCGTTATATAATGTTGTCGATGATTTAGCTTTTAAATTTTTACCACATAAAAAGGAACTCTTGGGGGCACAAAAAGATTATATTGTTAATGAAAAATGGGATATATTACTCGACAACATTATCTGTAGCATGTACGGCCCACTTAACGGCGTGCAGGGGGAAAACTTATAATATTATATTAGGTTTTTCCCCCTAACAATTACAGGGATGCCACTATAAGGATGTTTATAAGAAAGCATTCTCATTCTCCTTCTTCTCAGTTGATAGCCATACAGTAATGCAAAAACCCCTAAGTGAGTACATCCATAAATATGGCCAGACCTCCCCTTTCTTTTAGAGTTCAAGGGAAATTTCTCTTCCTAGCATATCCTTAGTGCAATTTAATTGCACAATTTGTACTAGACCACATTTGGTCCCTCTTCCTACCGTACAACCCTACCTATATAAGGGTTGCTACAGAAACCCACCAAGACAATGAGCTACACCTCCGCATCCTTCTCCAAACGGAGAAACGATTCAACATCACAACTCCCACACACTACGACATCAAAGACCCACTTGTGGTGAATAAGTCTTTCCATCCAAACATACAAGTACCACGTTTTGATCCTCACGTGGCAGACTACATAGCAAAGGAAGGAAATTTCATTGACAATGGAGTTCTCAAGGCAACCAGACAGAGTCCAAAGAAGACTAGAGATGCCATCTGGACAACTATCCTGGCTGAATCTTCTTCAAAATCTGACTTCTTATGCAGAGTACAAGCTCAACAACCGTTTATATGGGTAACCCAACTACGTAAGTTGGAATACGCAGCTAATCAACAATGGCCAGAGCCACCGGTTGTATATTTACCAAAATATACGTGTTTTCCTAATGTCCCACAGAGCATTAGGGACTGTGTTGACAACAATGTCCTATGCGTAAGTAAAAATTTATTACATTTATTCTTCAACGACCCACAAGCCATACAAAACGTTCACTATATGAACCAAGAAAATATTGAGCATATTAAAAATAGAATAATTGTAGAAACGGCAAATCCTTACGTGTTATCAATTTTAGGAACTGGAGATGAAGCCGGATCGCCTCTTAAGCTTAATCCTTGAAGGACTGTCTAAATCCGGGTAGACTTCATGGGCAAAGAGCTTAGGACTACATAATTACTTCTGTAGGGTGATGAATTTTTCTACATATAATCCAGATGCATTATATAATGTTGTAGATGATTTAGCCTTTACATTTTTACCACATAAAAAGGAACTCTTTGGGGCACAAAAAGATTATATTGTTAATGAAAAATATCGTAAAAAAACAAGATGTCCTGGGGGTATTCCTTGTATTGTTTTATGTAACGATAATACGTCATATTACAATGATATTATTCTTGAACCACTATTCAAAAAGTGGGCAGATCATAATGTAATTTTTGAATTTATTAATGAAAATGTCTATTAATATTGTTAAATGTGAGTGATTAAATTTATGAACATCTCATTTGATTTTTAATTTGTCCGTGCCAACTGTCTTTCATTACATAAAATTGGAATTGCCATTTGAAATTAAAAATAAAACAATTAAGTGGACAATTACTATTTACTTGTTGAAAATCAAGTGAAGCAAGTCTTCTGTAGATTCCCATGGAGGAAATGATGGAATCTCCACGTAGTGTACCATGTGAATTTGGAATTCACAATTTCGATGTGGGAGTAACAATTACGTTTTGGTTTATTTTTTTTATATTATTTAATTAATTTATTAAATATCAATTGAGAGGGGGGAAATCCTGTTAAACCCTACGGGGAATGAAACTCTGCAAGGCTTAAATAAATATGTTATTATTTTGATTTATTTTTTTAATTATTTAATTTATTATTAAATATCTATTCATGGAGGGGGGTCAATCCTGTTAAACCTTTCGGAGGATGAAACTCTGCGAGGAATAAATGAATATATATTTTTTTTTCAATTTTGTAATTAGTTAATTTATTATTAAATATCTATTGAGGGAGGAATCAACCTTGTTAAACCCTCCAAAAGTTGAAACTCTGCGAGACATAAATAAATATGTTAATTATTTTTATTTTATTTAACTTCTTAATTATTTAATTTATTATTAAATATATATTGAGAGAGAAATCAACCCTGTTAAACCCTCCGAGAGATGAAACTCTGCGAGGCATAAATTAATTGGTTAAAATTTATTTCTTTTTTTTTAAACATTTAATAACTTAAATGTGATTGATGTTTACTCTGGCCAACCCATTGGCGTTGGGAGGGAAGGATACAATACTTCAATTGATGAGTGACTAACGTTATCTTGCGACAGTGATGTAAAATAACATAGTAAGATGAAACTGAAACAAAATTCATTGCATTTATTTAATCATTGATACATTGGGTTCTTTCTGTGGGACCATAAATATCCCATTACGACCAACCACGACATCATTCATGGAGATGGTCTCCGTAGTTAACTGAACAATGCATTCTTCTGGGAGAATGACTATGTCATAGGCTGAGAAAACTTCTCGACGTATAGAATCTCGTACGACCACCATGCAATCCTTTACTGAATCTGCATAGTACCCTCCATCTTCACGTGGGTAATTATCTGCAATGAAGGCAAGGTTCTCCATTATCCTATGGGGTAGCTCCCCTTTTAATACCAGGCGCTCACAGTCTCCTCTGCCCAACAGGCGACGAAAGAAGAATACAAGACGATGGACATCCCACTTCAGTGCCCACATGTGCATTCCACGTGCAGCACCTCGAACAATTTCTCCCAGCATTTTCTCCTTCCGAAAAAAAAAGTATTCATGTGAAGAGTCCACATAATGTTAAAAATAATTTCTCTTTACCTCACAACGGAGGTTAGTAGGTAGATGATTTCCCTTGAACTCTGAAAGAAAGGGGTGGTCTTGCCATATTTATGGATGTTCTCACTTAAGGGTTTTGGCTTTACCAATAGCTATCAACTGAGAAGAATGAGAATGAGAATGTTTTCTTATAAACATTTCCGTAGGGGGATCCCTGTAATTGTTAGGGGAGAAAACCTAATATAATATTACAGGTTTTCCCCCTACGTGCCGTTAGGCGCGCCAGGTGTCCCGACAACCCGTGTGGGTGACGTCATAAAATAGATGGGCCGTACATGCTACAGATAATGTTGTCGGGTAATATATCTCACTGATATGTAGTGGAGTACAGCTGTCACCGTCAATTTTTAAAAACAAATAGTAAAAAGTACACTAAAGTGTAAAGTGGGAATCTTTTTCCCACCTTTATTTTGAATTTGAAATTCAAAGGAGATATTGAGGTCTCTGAATATTATATTCAGATTTACATAGTAGTGGACAACTGTTACCGACAAAGTAAATGTATTATTTGGAAAGTGGGAAATGTGGGTCCCACTTCACATGTGAAATTGTATAAAAGAGGAAGCTTTCCCCTTACGCAGGATACTATTTATATTTAAATATAAAATTTTCACCCACTTTATCCTCGAAGAGGCATATTTTCTATATTCTACATATATTGCCAGACGTTTTAAATGTTTTCTTTTTCAAGTGGTATTTCTGATATAGAAGGCATCCAATGTTAATATTCCTCACTATTAATCTAGGATTCTAAAGTTAAAATAAAATAAAAGGAATATATTGCTTTAATAAAACAAATATTATAGATGTGACAAATTAATTTTATAATTTTCATACACAGATGTGATCCCTTAATAGTAGTAATTAATCACTATAAATGGAGTCTTAGAGAGTATTTATCCCATAACAATGGACCCTCAATTTGAAGAGATCTTCACTCATCTGCCTACTGACCTCCGTTGTGAGGTAAAGAGAAATTATTTTCAACATTTTATGGAGTCTTCACATGAATACTTCTTTTTTCGGAAGGAGGAAATGCTGGGAAAAATTGTTCGAGGTGCTGCACGTGGAATGTACACTTGAGCACTGAAGTGGGATGCCCACCATCTTGGATTCTTCTTTCGTCGCCTGTTGGACAGAGGAGACTGTGAGCGCGTGGTGTTAAAAGAGCAGCTGCCCCAACGAAGGGGTGAATCCAGAGGGGAGGCCATGTTCTGAACTCACAGTCTTCGTGGTGGACGGCGAATCATTTTTGTTAGGGGATGAAACCCTAGCCTTGTCTTTTTTTTTGTAATTAATTGTAACATAAAAAAAAATTACATGATTCCAAAGGGCATACCCAGGTAGTTACATCACTTACTAAGCAAAACAATGAGACTAAACAACATGAACCACATAACCCCTGCTTGGAAGCGGGGGGGAGGTGCTAACTAAGCATAAAACACATACAACCCTACACAGCATTGACTGTTTACCACTAACCAACTCCACAAGATAGAATTACCAACTTAACTGACCAAGAGATGATTTTTTCTTCTTTTTCTTACCACTAGACTGCTTAGCCTGCTTACTTCCTGCCTTCTGTTTAGAGGGAGAGGGAGGGGCTTCATACTCCCCGTCAATCGGGGTCCACAAATCCGCCTCACAATTATCCTCATCCAAAAGCACCCGGAACGAGTTTGAAGAGTGAGCTACATGTGCCCCTTGCTCCCTTTTGCCCATAACGGGTGCCGATGTTAAAACCACAGAAGGTGCATCTTCTCGTAGCCCCGCAGTGTCATGCTCTAACAAAGTAACACCTGCCTCTACCTCCCTTTTTCCCGTATCTGCTACTGTGATTACGTCCACAGTGGTTACCTCAGCTTTAGGCACCTCAACCAACGCATTATCCTCCTTCAGCTTAACCTTGGAATTGTCCACAACTTCCAACTTGCCTTTAAGCGGAGGCTCACATACCTGCCCTTTACTCACAGCCGCACAAGGGGGAGAAAAGGGTAGGCATTTAGGCCTGCCACCAGCTCCAGTAACCTCCTTTTCGTGGCCAACTCTAGTCCATTCATTGTGATGCTCCACAGGTTTTTGCTGGCATCTACTTGTATCATGACTGAAAGCTTTACAATGAGAACAGACCGAGGGAAGGCCTTGGTACTCAACACAGACTTCCACAATATCCCCTTCACATTGAACCAAGATAGAATGCGGCAAAGACTGAGCCGCGTCAACCTCAATGCAAACCCACGCATACAAGATACGCTGCTTCATTTCTGTGGCCCGATCCACAAAAAGGGGAATACCCACTACACTTGCGATTCGACTCAAGCATGGAGAGTCCCAAAATTCAAGAGGCAATTCATGGAATTTGACCCAAATGGGAATCTTAGATATAGCCTCTTTAGAGAGTTTAATCCTCTTTTTCCATCTACGCAAAATCAATAGCTTACCGAAAAAATGCCATGGTCCCTTATCTAAGATGGTCTGCATAGCTGCTAAGCTTTTAAACTTGAAAATATAAAATCCCTTATCTATACCATAAACATCTATTAAACCCTCTTGGCCCCACAACATCGTAGCAGTAGCTCTAACCAAGCCAAAGGCTAAGTCGGAATCTAAGAAGTAACCCACCAAACAAGTTTCCCATGGTTTATCATCGATCAAATCTCTTGCAATTTCAACTACTTCCGGATTGTTAGTCCTTGGGTTCCACAAATTCGAGATTAGTACTCAACAAGCCGTATTCATAAGTAAAGAGGCCTAGGATTTTGGTAGAGAAAAATTATCAAACACCTTATGAGTGACTAGCAGACTATACCAGTTTGCAGTAACCTACTCCAAAGACTTAGGTTCCCCACTCTTTAGCCGTTTAAGATGCAAATGAACACCAATGGGAGGGAGACCACCCCTACCCTAGCCCTATATCCACCATGAGCAAGGTGTCCCCCACCTCATCCCCGCCGGGGAGGTAGAGGACCACGCACAAGGCCAACCTGTGGGGGCAACACAGTCCTAGCCACTAGGACCTCTGCATTCATCACCTCTGGTGACTTGATACGCGCTATCTTCTTAGCAAAAAACTCCATCCGTTTGGTAGCCATATCCCAGTCATATTTGGTTGCATTCAATTTGAGCGTTTGTATAGACAAATCAGTTTCCATGTCCTAATCCAACGGAATAACACACACTGAACCTGTACGAGCTCCCAAATCTGTACTTTCCCCAACTGGATTACCTCCTCTAAGTTGGTTCATCTTGGAATGAACAGATTCAATAATGTCATCACTGATAGGAGACACGCCGGCTCTAACGTAGGCAGATCTATCCTGAGTCATCGTCGACAAAGAGGGTGGAGCTTCCTGGACTTCATTCAAACCATTTGAAACCCTAAGCCGAGCTGCTCCAATCGGTCCCGTAGCAAGGCCGTCGTCCTCCCTGCTGGCCAAATACTGGATGGAAGAAGAAACCCTAGGCAAGAAAACCTCAGAAGTGCTAGACAGCATCGTCTTTACTCACAGGAACAACCGAACTTAATTTTGCACCTTCAAACACACCAGAGATCGCACACACATCTCTGCGGTTAAAAAAAATATCTTGCTTACATGCTTAACCCTAGCCTTGTCCTAAATATTATCCATCTAGAAAAAAGAAACCGAGAGTGAGTTAGAACCCACTCACGAAAATTGCACACACATCGTACTTAAATCGCACACACTATTTTTGCTTTTAGGATTCTGTTTGCTAATTCTCATCAAACTAAATTGGTTAGTTGATATCCTTTTGCAGAAAAATGTGTTCCCCATGGACCACAAAGATGAGCGGCGCCACGCCTTCCTTCAGTCCCTCTATGCCCTGCATATTTTTTTTGGTAATTAATTTGTATAAAAGAAATGAAAAATGCACAATTACATGAATACAAGGAGCATACCCCATGCCTTACAACCAGCTAGCCCATTACCAAAACCACTACAAAAACAAACATACAAAGTGAACAGCCAAACAAATCTGAACTTAACAGCCCAACATCTACCAACCCCACAGGGAAAAACTATCAACCTCCGGGGCTAAATGACCGTTTTTTCTTTTTCTTACCACTAGACTTGTTCCCTACCTTTTGTTTAGAGGTTGAAGGAGGAGTTACATGCTCACCATCAACCGGGGACCACAAATCTTTTGCTTCACTATCTCCCTCATCCACATTTGAGGAAGGAGCTTCAAGCTCTACCAGTGTACCACCCGCCTCTTCCACCCTTTCTCCCACCTCTGCTAGTGTCTATAAATCCACAATAGTTCCACCATCTTTAGGCATCTCGACCACCTCTATGTTAACCTCTATGTTATCCTCCTTTAGCTTAATCTCATCTTTTCTCACTACAGTTGTATCAACTTTTGGCTCACATACCTTCCTCATGTTCACTGCAGCTGCATAAGAGAGGGAAAGAGAAGGGCTACCAGGCCTGCCACCAGCTCCAGCAATGTCCTTTTCGCGACCAACTCAAATCAATTCAGTTTGCTACTCCACTGGTGTGTTCTGGCATCCACTAATGTCATGACTAAAAGCTTTACAATGAGGATAAACCAAGGGAAGACCTTAGTACTCAATACCAACTACCACAGTATCCCCTTCACGTTGAACCAAGATAGAATGCGGTAAAGACTGAGCCGCGTCAACTTTAACACAAACTCGCATAAACTTCATATCTGTGGCACAATCCAAAAAAAAGGGAATGCCCACTGCACTTGTGATTCGACTCAAGCATGGAGAGTTTCGAAATTCAAGAGGTAATTCATGGAATTTTACCCAAATGGAAATTTTAGAGATAGCCTCTTTAGAAAGTTTAATCCTCTTTTTCCATCTGTGCAAAATCAATAGCTTACCGGAGAAATGCCATGGCCCCTTCTCTAAGATGGTCTCCATGGCTGCTAAGCTTCTAAACTTGAAAATGTAAAACCCCTTATCCGTACCATAAACATCTACCAAACCCTCTTGGCCCCACAAAGTCCTAGCCGTAGCTCTAACCAAACCAAAGACCAAGTCAGCATCTAAGAAGTAACTCACCAGACAAGTTTTCCACGAATTGCCATCGATCAGATCTCATGTAATTTCAACTACATCTGGGTAGTTAGGGCCTTGGTTTCCACAAATTCAAGATTAGTACTAGACAAGCTACAATTCATCAGTAAAGAAGCCCAGGATTTTGGTTGAGACATATTATCAAACACCTTATGAGCGCTCACCTGGCGAACTGCTATGATTTGTAGTGATCTACGCCCAAGATTTTGGTTCCCCACTCTCCAGTCGTTCAGGTGGCAAATGAGCAGCAAGGGGGTCAATACCACCCCTACCCCCAGCCCTATAGCCACCACGAGTAAGGTATCCCCCACCTCGTCCCCATTGGGGAGGCAAAGTACCACGCACAGGGCCAACCTTAGGGGGTAACACAGTCCCAGCCACCAGGTCCTCTGCAACCGTAACCTCTGGCAACTTGATACGCGCTATCTTCTCAGCAATAAACTCCATACGTTTGGTAGCCATCTCTTGGTCATATTTGGCCGCATTCAATTTGAGCGTTTGTATGGTCAAATCATTTTCCATGTCTTGATCCAACGTTGTAGCACGCGCCGATACTATACGAGCTCCCACATCTGCACTTCCCTCAACCAGAATTCCTCCTTTAAGTTGGTTCATCTTAGAATGAACAAATTCAATAATATCGTCACTGATAGGATTCACCCCGGCACTAACGCAGGCAGATCCATCCTCAATCGTCGTCGACAAAGAGGGTGGAGCTTCTTTGACTCCATTTAAAACGTTTGAAACCTTAAATTGGTCTGCTCCATTCGATCTCGTAACAAGGTCGGCTTCCTCCCTGATGGCCAAATCCTGATTCTGGCTGGGAGGAGGAACCCTAGACGGGACAGCCTTAGAAACGCTAGACCGTTGCATCATAACCCACAGGATCAACCGAACTTAAGTTCGTACCTTCAAACGCACCAGAGATCGCACACACATCGCACTGTGCTGTGTGTCCTGACCATTGATGAATTATGTGTTTTCGTTTATGCCCTGCATACCGGCGCCTCCATCTCCATCCCCCGCTTCATGCTAGACGAGATGGTGAAATTCATCACCTCACACCGTGCCAACTGCCTTCTCCCCTATGCTAATCTCGTCCTCCCCCTTATTCTAGCCACTACCTCCTCCAATCCCTCTCCCTTCGTCCTGTCTCCAACTGAACTCTCTGACCCGATGCCCAATGACTGTCATCACGCCACATGGTTAAAGAGCTACCTTGCTTTGAGCAAGTGGGGCAATCCCAAACTTCCACCATCCCAGGAGCCAGGCAACCACTCGGGCTCCACGCCTACCTCCTCCCCCTCGTTGCCTTTTTCGTCCACCTGGACCTTAACTAAGGCCGTCTATAAGGCCTTGAATGACCGGTTGGACCAGTTAGACCAGTTGGAGACCAGCCAAGCAACGTTGGAGGCCACCATTACAGCAGGCCAAGCGTGGACTAAGGAGCAGCTTAGTGCGTTGCTTCACCATCTCAACCTGGCTCCTCCGCACGAGTCTCCTCCCCCGCTCTCCATTGATGCTTTTCTTTTCTTTCTTTTCTTTTTCCCTTTTTCTTTTCAAACTTTAGATTTTTCTCCCTATTCCCCACAATAACCCCACAGTTTGTAGGCCAGTCGGGCAATTTTTTTTCTTTACTATGTTTCTGTAATAAACACGGTTAGCCTTAATAAAATATGCAGTTTCTCTTATTTTTACATGTCTATATCTACTCTACTTTTTTATATTTAGAGATTGCATTGATGCATGGTAACTTTTGTTTCCTCTTGTTTGTTTGTGTTCGCACTACGAACAGTGTAATGTTCAAATTGGGGGTGTTCTTGTGTAATGTGCCAAAACTATTTCAAAAATATATGTATATATACAAATAAATAAAATAAAATAAAAACTTTTTTTGGATAATTAATTGTAATATAAAAGAAAAGAAAAAATACATGATTATAAGGGGCATACCCCAGGACTTTAAGAAGTTTAAAGATTTAAATTGTAAATTTAACACTCCGAATAAAAAAAGAATGCAATATTATTGACCTACTACTGTTTTGCAGGAAATAAATCATGAAATTGTACACTTGACACAATCTGGCACTGCACACTTAGCTGTTGAAATTGGTTTTTATACTAATGAATATCTATAGTAAGAATGACTTGAAAAACAATAACGTGGGGACTTAGCGCAGTGAGACTTTGAACCATTGATTCTTTTTAGAGATTACTACTACATTTACTCATTTTTAATTATTCAGTATGCAACTATCATTGTATAATCTTGTTGTTCTTTCTTTTGGTCTAAGGTTGAGAATTTGTTATACGGGTTGAATTTGAGATTTTCTAAAAATAAGGAATGTGCAAAAGATTATATTAATCTTGGGAAAGGATCTTAGGCCGTGTTTCTATTCTTAAGCCTATTCGTATCTTTGAGATTCAATTGACCCTAATCCCCCTTTGAAGCCTGTTTTAATTAAGCCTTTTTCTTGTTTTCCCTGGATACCCAAACATGTCTTGTGAACAGGAACTGGCAATGATAGTCAATACTAAACAAAGAGGGTTCAAAAGAACAAAAGAGTTAGACATCCTCCAACACAACAATTGAATGTTCAAAAGTGCATTAAATGGGTAAAAAAATTGAACTTTGAGATAGATAAGTGAGGAAAAAAAAGAAATATGGCTCATGCATATTGCCTGCATAATGACTTGTTCCAAGACATTGTGATTTCTACCCTAGCCTAGATACACTTTATCCTTACCTAAAGTTATAACCGAAAATAAAGACCTATTTGATCCCAGGTGAGACATGATCTAATGCACAGAAATAATTAATTAAAAAGGGCATATTAGACTTGCATGAAATTTTCTCAGTATGTGTCATTCTAATAACGAAATTATGAGTCTTTGTTGCTTTCTTGCTTCTTTTTGAGTCTTAAGTATGCAGACACAATTGGTTAAATTACATATACATTACCTCTGCCGCATACTACATGAGTGCCCATATTTAAGTAAGTTTCTGAGTAATTTATTGTTAGCGAATACCCAATGTGGATTGAAGTCGAGACATAGTTTTGATAGAAATTCGCACTTTAGGTATTCTAAGGCATAAGATTGATTTAAATGGCTGAGTTAAAACATACACGCCAAGCTCAATTCATGTGATGAAAATTTTGTGAAAATAGCAGTTAGCCAAGATATTGTATGAATTCAATGTCGGGGGTAAAAAAATCAAAATCACACAAGAATAGATGAAATGATGCTGTGTCCGATGTGTGTGCGATTTAACTGCGATGTGTGTACGATTTTCGTGAGTGGGTTCTAACTCACTCTCAGTTTCTTTTTCTAAATGGATAATATTCAGGACAAGGCTAGGGTTTCATCCTCTAGCGAAAATGATACACCATTCACCACGAAGACTGTGAGTTCAGAACAGGGCCTTCCTTCTGGATTTCACAATTTTGCCCCTTCGTCCCCCTGTCATAGCTGTGAATCGCCGAAGCTTAGTGAGATTTTCTTCGAATCTAACAAGGTTCAAACGATTCTTTCTAATGTGGATGAGATGATTGAGAATGAAGTCCAAAAGGTCCAGAGAGGCTTGACACCCTTTACTACCGAGATGTATGAAGCCCTCAAGGCTCGCATGCGCCGTTTGAAAGGATTGAGTTTGGTCAAAGGTTCTTCTCCTCATATAGTCTGAGTAAGTGACGAGGATTCTAAAAATGTTGTTGAAGCCACTGAAGATGTTGAGGAAGAGGAAGATATTGACCACCATGAACTCATGCTAAGAGTGGCGCAATTTTATAAGGGTTTGGCGGAGGCAAAAATTGATCGTATTTCTGAGGTTATTACTCACAAAGAGGGACAAGCGCGAGCCGTTGAGACTAGGGGTCCTGTTATGGAGGTCCTTTCATTGGAGGAGGAGGTTCAAAGGCGTTTTGGGAGTTCTGATGAACATGGTAATCCTTCTCGGTAACCCAATTTGGCGCGACCTTTCCGAGGTCGGGGAGGGGGCTTTCGTGATAGGGGTGGTGGGAGGTTTGGGGGTTGTCGGGACTTCCAAATTGCCCCAAAATCTTGGGCCTCTGTTGTTGTGGAAGGCTCTAGCCGAGAGGGTACAGATGGTATGGGAGAAGTTGGCCTAGATAAGGTGTCGCCTATAAAGTGTTTGATGATTTTCCTAAGTCAAAGTCGTGGGCTTCTCTTCTTGCCAACCATAGTTCTGGAGCTTCCCTAGAGTTTGTGGAGATTGACGAGCTACAGCCGGATGAGGTAGCTATTGATAGTGCCTTTGTGGATGATAAATCTTGGAAAGATTGCCTTGTGGGATATTTTCTTGATTTGCCCTTAGCTTTTGGTCTTTTTTTTTGGGTAATTAGCTTTTGGTCTTGTGAGAGTCACATCCCGTACTTTGTGGGGCCAGGATGGTCTGGTGGATGTTTTTGGCAATGATAGAGGTTTCTTCATCTTCAAGTTTAAGAGTGTTGATGCTATGAATTTTGTGATGGAACGGGGCCTTTGGCATTTCTCAGGTAAACTGTTGATCCTACAACGTTGGAAAAAATGGCTTAAGTTTACTAAGGAATCTATTTCTAAAATTCCTATTTGGGTTAAATTACATGACCTCCCTCTTGAATTCTGGAATACCCAGTGCTTGAGTCGTATAGCTAGTGTTTTGGGGGTGCCTCTATATTTAGATAAAGCTACTGACTATAAACAAAGGAACTTGTATGCTCAGGTATGCATTGAAATTGCCACAACTAAGCCTTTGAAGCATTCTATTACTGTCAAGTGTGAGGGGGAGATTGTTATTGTGGGTGTGGAATACCAAGGCCTCCCGACAGTCTGTGAGCATTACAAGGCTTTTGGGTATGACCTGAAGCACTGCAAATTTCATAAACCTGATGAAGGCTCTAAAGAATGGGTTCGGGTAGGAAAGGGTAAGGAGATTGATGTTGTGGATGCAATTCCTAAGCCTACTGATTTTGTTGTGGGCATTCCGTCGTCCTCAAATCTTGTTCGCTGTGAAGCTTTGCCTAGGCAAGTTTCAAAGCCTGCAGAAGTTGAAAGGCCTCCCTCTATTGAGCAACCGGTTGAATCCCCTCAGCTGACTGATGAGCAGGTGATTGCTCCTCCTCCTCCCATTATTGAAAGTGGGAATATAACTATGGTAGGTCAGTCCCCTCTAACCCGCAGTAAATCAACCCTGGAAACAGAACCAGTCTTAGTTGTGGGCCAAGGTACTGAAACAGAGCCTCTTACTCCGTTGGATGATCTGGAGCCCGCGCCGGCCTCGTCTTCTCCAAAGGGTTTAGCGCCAAGGAAGATGAATAGTAGTAAGAAGAAAAAGAAAAGGTTACTTACATAACTACTTTTTTTATGTCTATTTCTTCTTGGAATATCTGGGGTTTGAATAGTACTTTCAAACAAAATGAATTGAAATTTTTTGTTAGGTCTTCCCAGGTTAAATTGATTACTTTAAATGAATCTAGGATTAAAAAGGATAAGGCTGGTTTGATTTTTGAAAAATCCTTTCACACCTGGAATTTTACAAATAACTATGATTTTGGTGTTTTTTTTTGGTGATTAACTATGGCATAAAAAAGAAAAAAAATACAAGTTTACAAGGGGCATACCCCAAGCCTTACAAACCCAAGAAACAAAGCCAAACAAGATGACAAAGCTCAAAACAACACCAAAAAATCAGCTTTAGGCTAAGCCAAAACCTAAACAAAACACAAACCTGGCAGAAGATTACAACTAGAACAAAAGGCTCCAAGGCTGAAGGATGAACATAAACTAAAACTGAAAAAAACCACCATGGATGCCAACCCCATAACTTCCTAAAAGTAATGGAAACGGAATCCGGGCTAACAATGTGAACAAAAGCCTATGCAAGAGATGGCTGGAATAAATGATAATGGCCCAAGCAAAATCCTGCAACACACAAAGTTGCAGCAACAAAAGCTAAACCAGCCCACCAAATAGATTCCAACAGAAGCAATATTAACCAAAATAAATTTCACAAGCCCACAATTGAAGGCTAACCGAAGCATCAAAAGGCCACCATATAGAATGCAACAAATTGCCACCAAAACAAGCCAAAACTGCAATACCCAAATGAGAACACACCACCAGTAAGGCAAGAAGAAACACAGGTTACGAAGCAAACATCTGCTGCACAACTGAGCCTGGAAAACCAACGATCCCACCTCAAAAACTGAATCTGAATGGCCAATTACAAACAAACCCAACAACACACACACCCACACAATCCCTTACACAAGCCGTAAGGGAAAGGCATAAAAATAATGAGTCCACAAGAAAAATCACCAAACCGAGTGAAAGACTAAAACATCGCTAAAAAGGAAACCAGCAGGGATAACAAACAACAACCCCAAAAATGCAACCAAAGTATAAAACAAAAGAAACAAACTAACCCAAACAAAGGATAAAACCTCACATGATATAAAGCAATACAAGTATAAAGGAGCTATGAACACCCCTCGTAGCTAGGGATCAAAAACCTGGATCCAAAGATAAAACCTGAAGCTAAACAAAAACCCGGAGCTCATTAGGCTGCTTCCTCCTAGGAAAGGGCAAACCTGAGGAACATTATGCTCCCAACCGAGGCTTCTTCCTTCTTGGGGCTGGCATCCAATAGGACCTGAACACATCAACCAGAATAAACCAATGAAAGAACAATATAGAACACACGAACTCAGAGAGGGATATACACCTAGTAGTCTTAGAGAAAAACTTAGCACTCCAATAAAAAGAGGACTAATCTCACAAAAAATTCAGACAAGTGTATAGCTCAATCTCCAAAAGAGGAAAGAAGCCAATCTCACTAAAGCTTCTCTTGAAATAACAAACACCTAAACCTTCCATACCAATCTGCACAACAACAAAAAACTTACAGGGAATAGATGTTAGAAACCTCACAAAGCACTCACTCAATATGATTGTGTCATTCAGCACTCCAAGAAAAAGGAAGAAACAAAATTCACAGCCATCCAAGCAAAGCTGCCAAGCTGCAGCAAACAAGAAGCAGTTAATAAAAGTCATTAGCTGAAAAAATATCCATCACCAAGCTCCAAGCACCCTGGATCTCCATATTAGTCTAAGTAACAGGCACTCTCCTAAGTGAGGAGAGCCTCTCTCTCACCATCTTAGAAATATCCTTCAAGACTCTCTCTTAGCCCTTCTTAGTGCCCTAAAACTTTCTAGGATTACGTTCCCTAGAATTTTGTTTCATCATCATCTAGCGCCTAGTGTGTGCAGAAAAGGTGCGACAGTGTGTGCAATTGTGATTCCTTCTTGCGATGGTTTCCAAGCCTATTTCCTAGGGTTTTCTCACTCGATTAGTGTTCCATCTACGCCGTAATGTCTGATCAGATGTCCGAAACCCCAAATCAAGTTAGGGTTTCTGCATCTTTGGAGAACCCGAATGGAATGGAGATTCCACCTGCGATTTCGCCTAGGGTTTTCACTCCTAATTTGGAGCGCCGCTTGGCTTCTTCTACAATGGAGGCCGGCCTGATTGATGCTCGGTCCATGGAGTCTCCCACGATTCAAGGTGCTTCGTCTGAAGGTATTGCGCTTTCCTCTCCTTCTGGCCTACGGACTCCGTCCAAGTTAAGTGGAATCTTTCAAGAAGCCAGTAAAGTTCACATGGCTCTCTCTACTATTGATGATATGGTGGAAAATGAAGTTCAAAATGTTCGGGCGGGGTTGAAACCGTTCAACTCCGAGATGCATGAAGCCCTAGAGGCCCGATTTAAGCGCCTGAAGGACGTAAGCCCAAGTAAACATCGCTGGGATGTTCGGTCTACCCTTCCTGTTCCCTCTCTCCCCCAAGTAAAGGTTGCAGATGTCTCTGAAGATGATGTAGATATCGATCAGGATGAGTTACTACTCAAGATGGCTCAACGTGACAAGGCTCTGGCTAAAAGCCAAATCGATCTGCTCAAGGAGGTAATTGCTACCAAAAAGGGTAACAGTGCTCGGTCCCAGTCTGTAGGCCGTGCAACAAGCTCTGATGCGGTGGCTATGGCTCGTAAGGACACGCCGGTGGAAGCCTCCCACCGTAAATATGGTTGGATTTCTGATGAACATGGGAACCCTATTCGGGACCCGTCTTTTGTTCGTTACCCCAATGGCATGCAAGGGAGAGGTGGAGGGCGATATCCTTTGCGCGACAGGGGTGGTGCTCGGTTTGGAGGTCGACATGCTTTGGGGCCACAATTCCCCAGTCATGGGGAATCTTGGTCATGGGGAATCTCGGTCATGGGCTGAAGTGGTTGCTAACAAACCTTCCCCTCAAGCCGTGGAGCCGGAGAAGACTACTGAGAGCATTGGGGCGCACGGCGCACACAAGGAATTTCCCAAGCAAACTTCTTGGGCTTCTTTGCTTACCAATCGGTCTTCAAGTACTTCTTTGGAATTTGTAGAAGGTCTTGACTCTGAAGTTATTGAGATTGACAGTACTTTGGTGGATGAAAAATCATGGGAGGCTTGTCTGTTCGGCTATTTCCTTGATTCCCCTTTAGATTTTGGTCTTGTTCGTGCTAATGCAAGAACATTATGGGATCAAGAGGGTCTGGTTGAGGTTCTAGGTAATGATAGGGGTTTTTTCCTCTTTAAGTTCAGTTCTATAGAAGCTATGGAAAACATTTTGGATAGAGGTCCCTGGAATTTTTCGGGAAAGCTCCTAATTTTACATAGGTGGAAAAAAGGTTTAATTTTGCAAAAGAAGCTATTTCTAAAGTTTCGGTTTGGGTCAAGCTTCATAATTTTTCCCTAGAATTCTGGAATTCCAACTGCTTGAGCCGAATCACCAATGTTTTATGGGTCCCTTTATATTTGGATCGAGCTACTGATTCTCAGTAAAGGATCTCCTACGCTTGAGTTTGTGTTGAGCTTGATGCGGCAAGTACTTTGAAGCACTCGATTACTGTAAAATGTGAAGGGGACATCATTTTAGTGGGCATGGAATACCACGGCCTGCCATCTATGTGCTCCCATTGCAATGCTTTCGGTCATGATACCAAGAAATGTAAGACACCTAAACTAGCTGAAGCCTCTTCTTAATGGACTCATGTTGGTAAGGGTAAGACAATTGTTGGAGGTGTCCAGATTGTGGAAGGTAAGGAGATGGCCCCATCATCTTCAAATCTTGTTCCTTGCAAACTCATTTGTCCTAAGGCCACAGAGACTAGTCCAACCAAATTGGTTACCTAGGCTACGGTCGCCCCAAACTTGACTGTTGTGAACCCGGTTCTGCCACCTGACCAAGGTGTTCAGCCATTCACCACTTACTCGCAGCTAATCTGGTAAAATGTTGGAGCCAATTCTAGTTGAGGGTCAAGGTACTGAACAGGAACCCTTTACTCCTATAAAGGACAGTGAACAGGAGCATACATCTCCTACTCCTCGGAACCAATCCAGTAGAAAGAGGAATGGCAGTAAGAACAAGAAGAAAAGGTACCTCCATTAACCTTTTATGTCCAAAATAATCTCATGGAATATCTGTGGTCTGAATTGTCGTATTAAGCAAAATGAATTACGTAATTTTGTTAGGAAAAACCAATCTAAACTCATGGTTATTAATGAAACTAGGGTTAGAGTTAATAAAGCAAAAATTATTTTTTATCACATCTGGCTTGGTTGGAATTTTGCTCATAACTATAGTTTTGGTGACTTGGGTAGGCTGTGGGTGTGTTGGGACCCTGGTTTTGTTAATCTGGTTGTTTTGGACAGTGGTGATCAATGGATCCACTGTAAAGTGGTTTTTCTTGAGGAGGATACAACGTTCTGGGTTACCTTTATGTATGGCCTCAATGCTCCAGGGGAGAGGACTAGTCTTTGGGATAGAATTTGCTCCCTTTCCCCTGACCTTGCTGGTTCCCCTTGGTTGCTTTTGGGTGATTTTAATGCTGTTCGGTTTCCTCATGAGCGTTTTGGGGGGTGATCTAAATGGCTGGCCCACATGGATGATTTCAATAAATGTCTATATACTGCTGAGTTGGAGGACCTTAGATATAGTGGTATTCAATTCACGTGGTCTAATAACCAACAAGGTGAATCCTTCATTAAATCTAAGATTGACCGTGCTCTTGTTAATGAGGCATGGGGGATTACCTTACCCCAAACTAGTCTAGGCCTTTTTCTGCCCTCCTGGCATATCTAATCATGCTAGGATTGAAACCTTCCTTAATTTTGCAGGATTCAAAGCTAAGAAACCTTTCAAATATTTTAATTATTCGGCACAGAGCCCTCAGTTTATTCCCCTGATTAAGCAAGTTTCGCAGGAAAATGTTGTTGGCTCAGAGTTGTTTCAAGTTTCCCAAATGCTTAAGTTAGTTAAATCTAAGCTGAAGCATTTGAATAGGGAGCCCTTTAGTGAGTTGTCTACCAGAGTTTTAAGTCAGAAAGCTTTGCTTGAGAATCTTCAGGCCCGGGTGGATCTACACCCTGCTGACCATGTCCTGATTGGACAAGAACGGGCTGCTTATAAGCTTTTTATGGAACTTAGCTTGGCTGAGGAGAGCTTCCTTAAGCAAAAGGCTAGGATCCAATGGTTGAACTTAGGTGACCAAAACTCCAAATTCTTCTTTAAGTCCATTAACTTCAAGCGTAACAGATCTCGTATATCTATGGTTACCGGTGATGATGGTACGGTGTGTACTAATCGTCAGGGTATTGCTAATCATATTGTTGGGTATTACCAGGATCTCTTTGGCTCCATGGCGAGCTCTGAGCGTATTGCTATGGAGGCTGTCAGTGGCCTTATAAGGAATAAATTGTCTCCCCAGCGTACTGAGCATATAATTGGTGAGGTTACAGATGCGGAGATTAAGCAGACTATGTGGTCCCTGAAGGCCAATAAAGCCCCTGGCCCCGACGGGTTTTCAGCGGGTTTTTTAAAAGATGCATGGGATGTTGTGGGTCCTGATGTCACACAAGCTATTAAAAGCTTCTTTGACTCGGGCCATATGTTGAGGAAAGCTAATACGACGCTTATTGCACTAGTTCCCAAGGTGCTTAACCCTTCGACCATCAAGGAATATCGACCCATCTCCTGCTGCAATACCATCTATAAGTGCATCTCAAAAATTATTGCCAATAGGATTAAGGGGTCATTGCCTGAGATCATCTCCCCTTCCCAGTCAGCTTTTGTTAAGGGTAGGCGTATAGCGGATAATATTTTTCTATCTCAGGAACTCCTTACGGTAGGCGTATAGCGGATAATAAAGGCCCTCGTTGTGCGCTTAAAGTTGATCTTATGAAATCCTATGACAACGTTAGATGGGACTTCATAGAAGCTGTCATTAGATGTATGGGGTTTCTTGATAAGTTGTTGAGATGGATTTGTGAGTGTATGTCTACCCCTTGTTTCTCGGTCAGCATTAATGGGGAGCTTAATGGTTTCTTTCCCAGTAAGAAAGGTCTTAGGCAGGGTGTCCCCCTGTCTCCTTACTTGTTCGTCATGGCTATGGAGGTTTTGACAGGTTTATTTCATAAACTCACTTTCGAGATGCCTTTTAACTACCACTAGCGGTGTGGTAAAGAAAAAATTGTTCACTTGTGTTTTGCTGATGACCTTATGGTATTTACTCGTGCTGATATCCAGTCGATTTAGGTTGTTAGACGTGCTCTGGATACCTTTAAGAGCATGTCTGGCCTGTCCCCTAGCCCGACTAAGAGTGATGCCTATTTTTCAGGTGTGGACGATGGGTTAAAGAAAGACATCTTAGACGTCCTAGGCATCCATGAAGGATCGTTTCCTGTTCACTATCTTGGTGTTCCACTAATCACTACCAAACTTGCCTATAGGGACTGTAAGCCTCTTATTGACAAAATTGCCCAGCGAATTCAGGTGTGGACTAGTAAATTCTTGTCCTATGCCGGTAGATTACAATTGATTGGCTCTATCCTGTTCTCCATGCAAGTCTACTGGTCCTCCCTATTCATCCTCCCAAAGAAGGTTTTCAAGGAGGTGAAAAGTCTGCTTAGGTCCTTTTTGTGGAGTGGTCCGGATATAAAATCCTCCAGGGCTAAGGTTTCATGGGAGGAAGTCTATGTTCCTCGGAAGGAGGGTGGGCTTGGCATCAAATCCCATGTTATGTGGAATAAAGTAGCCGTAGCTAAGCATATCTAGTTCCTTCTCACTGGGGGGGGATATCTCTCTCTGGTGTATGTCGATTAAGTCTAATATCCTTGGGGGTAAATCCTTTTGGTCGGTTAAGACCCCTCAATCGGCTTCCTGGTGTTGGAGGAAACTTCTCCAGCTCCGTCCCCTTATCAAGCCTTATGTCAAATATGTCGTGGGTGATGGTCAGGAAACCTTTTTATGGCTTGACCCTTGGCACCCTTAAGGTTCCATCGTTGAGGAGAGGGGTCAGCGTATTGTTTATGACTCCGGCCTTGACTATCTCCCAAAGGTTTGTAGCATCGTTGATGGTAGTGCTTGGAAGTGGCCTCCGGTTGTCTCGATGGACCTAATTGAGATGGCTCGGGAGGTCCAGTTTTTCCCCGATTCCTCTCAGAAGCATAGCATTAAGTGGCTGCTTAATGATGGTAAGTTCACCATTAGCTCTTTGCGTGAAGCGATCTGTAATCACAAGCCTCGTCCTATCTGGCACAACATTGTATGGTTTAAACACCATATCCCTAGGGATAGCTTTATCCTTTGGGTTGCTATTCGGGGCCGACTGTCCACTGGTGATAGACTTCGGCTCTTCCACTTAGATTGTGACTATGGTTGTAGCTTCTGCCTTGGTTTTGAAGAGTCCCATGATCACCTTTTTTTCTCCTGCATATTCTCTACTCAGGTATGGGCATGTGTATTAAGTAAGTGCCAGGTTGTTTGGACCGAGACTTCCTGGTCAGATTGGTGGTGTCGGTTTGCCAGTAGTGTGGGTAGTTCCTCATTGAGTAGTATGGTTCGGAAGTTATCCTTTTCAGCTATTGTCTACTGCATCTGGAAAGAACGTAACTCTCGTAAATTCTGTGGGCATAAGCAAAATTGTGAAGTGGTGTTCCAGGAGATTTGCGACATGGTTAGGGGGAGGCTCTCTACTAGACGCCGAGTGCCTGACTTAGTGACCAATAGAGCTATTCATGAGGTTTGGGGGTAACTCCTGACATAAGGAGCTGTGAGACTTATTTTCATTTATTCTGAGAGATAGTGATACACTATATTGAGTGAGTGATGTGAGGGCCTAACCTATATGATTTGTGTTTTCTCTCTGTGCAGTGACTCTATTTGGGAAGCTGGAGTTAGATTTGCTCCTTCCTTTTCTTTAGAGTGCTGAGTGATACACTTTGGGTGGAGGTATGTGAGGCTGATTTTTATTGGTTTCCTCTGTGGTCCAGGTCCTGTGTGTGGGCTCGCCCCCGCGAGAAGAAGCCTCGCCTATGATGATCCTTTGGCCTCGGTTGTTTCGGCCCGTGGGCTTCATGGACTGTTTCCTTCCGGATTGATGGCTCCTTACTCATATGGATTCTGGTTATCCTGTTTATAAGTTTTGTTTCTTTGTTCATATGGTTTAACTAGCTATAAGGGGTGTTCATAGCTTTGATGGCGTTACTTATTTGTTGATCTTTTCATAGCTTTGATGGTTTTTTGGTAGTTACCTACAGTCCTTTTATCTGGACTATTTTTGTTCTATGTTTGGACTAATTTGTTGCTATACTGCGTTTGGCATGACTGCTCTGTACTACTATTTGGTGGCCCCTTTGATGCTTCAGGTTTGCAACCAATTGCGGGTTTGGGACACTTCGGTTTGGCCTTCTGGTTGTGCGGTGATTTTTTTTGCTGAAGTTGGTATTGAAGATTTGCATTTAATGTGCTACGGCTTGCTTGAAATCCTGGTTTCTCTTCCATTACAAATCCTATTATGGGTGGGGCACCTTGGTTTTCCTTTATGCTGCTTATCTTAGGCGGTAGTTTTTACTGTTGTTTTTCTATTGTATTTGATTGGTGTGTTGCCCACGGCTAGCCTGTTTGTCCGTTTCATAAGGACTTGTTTGCAGGGGTAGAAGGTAGAGGGTTGTTTTTTTGATGTAAAGCTTTATGCTTGGCTCCTAGTCTTCTATTTTTGGTTATCGTTGGGAATGTAAGGCCTGGGGTGTGCTCCTTGTAAACATGTATTTTTTCTTTTTTTATGTTACATTTAATTACCCAAAAAAAAGATTACATTCCTGCCAGATACAGTAAACCAAGATAGAGAACGCCAATCTCTTGATGCTAGCACTCAAGGTTTTACCCACCACTTTAGTGGCAAAAGCATCCTTCCATGCCATCCAAGAATTCTCAGACCAACTAACCCCACTCTTAGCTAAAACCCTAGTCCATATAGACTTAACGAAAGGGCAAGCAAAGAAAAGATGATTATGGGTCTCAATAGCCCCAGAG
Source organism: Heliamphora pulchella (assembly GCA_032270985.1). Classification (NCBI taxonomy): domain Eukaryota; kingdom Viridiplantae; phylum Streptophyta; class Magnoliopsida; order Ericales; family Sarraceniaceae; genus Heliamphora; species Heliamphora pulchella. Next base: position 24,722 of record JAULJZ010194553.1, on the reverse strand, counting down.
CACAAATAACATCTAACATCGCACTCGAGACCAAACGTTCTAAGCCTATCCCCCATACTAAGGCGACTTCTAATCGCAACCCAAAGAATAAAGCTGACGCAAGGAATGTGGTGCTTGAACCACACCAATTTACACCACGACGGTGCAGGCTTATGGACCCAAATCTCCTTCCAAAGGGACCCAATAGAGAATATATTACCGTTAAGGGTCTACCTGATTCTATCACATCAGGTTTCATCAGGAAGAAATCTAACCTCCCTCCGCACTCCAAAAGATCCAGAGTCACAGCAGAGGGCCATTTGCAGTGGTTGCCATCCATAATCTCTTAACCTTAGCATCCAGACCCATAACAGAGTCATACATGATCCTCGACCCCCTAGCCTCAACCAAAGACCCCCAAGGATGCCAAGGGTCAAACCACATGGAAGTATCATCACCATTACCAATCTCATAACGAAAAAAATGCTTGACTAACGGTCGAAGTTGGAGGATCTTCCTCCAGCACCAGGAAGCCAATTGTGGAATCTTAGATTTTAGTGTTTTAGGTCGCATTTGGGTTTGCTGGGACCTTATTTTTGTTAACTTCCAAGCTACTAATTTTGGGGACCAATGGATTCATGGGAGGCTATTTTTTTGGAAGATAAAACTTCTTTTTGGGTTACTTTTGTTTATGGGTTTAACCAATAACAAGAATGGAGAAGGAATACGGGCTAACAATGAGAGCAAAACAATGCAAGGAATGGCATGACACTGGCCCAAGATCAAAACTGAAGCATCAATACCACAACAGCAAGAACAAGACCACACCATTCAGCCAAAAAACAAAAAATCGCAGCAGCAAGAGCACTATCCGCCCAACCAAAAAGTCCAATCAACATCAAGACTGGCCAAAACCAACTGCCACAAACCCACAATTAAAGTACAGAACTGAAGCAACAAAGGGCCACCAAATTGATGGCCAAAATGGCTCCAGTTATAGCACCAACCAACAACCCTGTACAAACATAAAAGCCACAATGCATACACCCACACACGCACACAACCCTTACATAAGCCGTAAGGGGAAGGCTATATACTAGCAAAGTAGGCCAACAAAACAAAGAACAATATCGCAAACTGAAGGGGAAGCCAAGGAACTGCACATGACAATTAAAACTACACTACCGAAGAAAGGTGAACATAAACGGATAAACAAAGCCATCAAAGTTATGAACATCCCTCATAGCTAGGTAAACTATATGAGCAAAGTAACCAAAACCCTATAAACAAAATAACCAAAACCCATATGAACATGGAGTCACCAAATCGAGAAAGATACAGCCCATATAAATTCACATGCCGTAACCAACTGAGGCCAAAGGACCATCGCAGGCGAGGTTTCTTCTTGCGAGGGTAAGCCATCACACGGGACCTGGATACACAGAGAGAATAGTCAAAAACAGCCTCACATACGTCCACTCAAAGTGTATCACTCAACGCTTCAAAGAAAAGGAAGGAGAAAATCTAACTCCAACTTCCCAAATAGAGCCACTGCACAGAGAGCAAACACAATTCATATAGATTAGGAGCCTCCCATCACTCACTCAATATAGTGTATCGCTTCTCTCATAACAAAAGAAATCAAGTCTCACAGCTCCTTGATTTTCCACGCATATCTGCACAAGACAAAATATTTACAGAAAATAGAGTTAGTATAAATCACTCTATAGCTCGCTCATATTAGTGTATCCCTCAACACTCCAAAAAATAATCCCAAAACTCGCATGTAAAGCTGGCCCTCCGCTACACATGTAAATGAGAACAGTTCAACAGTTAGTACCAAAAATGTCGGGAGCCACCCCCCAATCCTCTTGGATAGCCCTATTGGTCGCCGAGTCAAAAACACGACGTCCAGTAGAGAGCCTCCCCTTAACCAGGTCATAGATCTCCTGGAACACTGCTTCACAGCTTCGTTTGTACCCATGAAATTTACAGGAGTTACGCTCTTTCCAAATACAGTAGGCAGCAGCTGAAAAGGCCAACTTTCGAACCAGACTACTCAATGCAGAGCTCCCCACACTACTGGCAAACCGACACCACCAATCCAACTAGGAAGTCTCAGACCAATCAACCTTACACTTACTTAACACCCACGCCCACACCTGAGCAGAGAAAGCACAATTGAAAAAAAGCTGATCATGGGATTCCTCGATATCGTGGTAAAAACTACAGCTATAATCACAATCTAAGCGGAAGAGCCAAAGCCTATGCACTTTTTTAGCTTTTTCTCGATAATAAGCTCACCCACTCTTTCCTTTTACCGCTCTTGTTTCCCTTACAAGTTCTTTAAGAACTAATTGAACTTCAACCAAGGAACAACTTGTATTGTCCCAACTAGTAATAGATCCAAGAAATAAAAGGAAATAAAAGTGACACGGAATATACGAATGTTGGGGAGAGGAAAAGACAAATGAAAAATACCAACAATAATATACGAAATGATGATATACGCAACCAATTGAAAAATAAAGTTCACTATATTAGCTACATAAAGTACTTGAATATCTTTTTTTTTGGTAATTAATTGTATCATAAAAGAAAAAGGAAAAAATGCATGATTACAAGGGGCATACCCCAGGAAATTACATGAGTACCGCTAGGCACCTACGTCCTACACATATTCAACAAATAAAACCAACCCCCCGCTCTAGGCAAGAGAAGCTAACGACAAAGCATATTCCATGCACAACTCACGTGGATGGAAAAACAAAAAAAACCTACGTACAAGTCCGCGCACAACCCGCACGGATAGGAAAGTACCAACATACAAAACAAAGGATAAAACTAGTAAGCATGCCAAAAAGCTAACAAACTCCTAATCCCTACTGAAGATTGGCTCCCGCAAAGGGTAATAGGCTCCAAAATTTAGATCAGAACAAGAGAAAATAAGGGATCCAACAAGTAGAACTGGTCAACTAAACCCAAAAAAAACTTAAAACCTGCTGAAGCTTGGCCCCTCGAAAGGCTCCAACCCTCGAACACCAAGGATCTGACTAAGGTGAAGAGCAAATCCCAACACCCAAGCAAGGTAAACTCAGTCTCTCAGTGATAGTCACACTCTTCAACTAGGGAGGAAAAGATAGAGTCTAGATCACCCTGCTAAAGTGAAGAAATAAGTCCATACCAAAGTGAAATCCTAAAAACAAAAAGGATAGCCTAAGGGGAACCAGTAGAGGTCTAAGAGTAAAGTGCCAGAGGTAGATGGGCCCCTAGCTAGCCAAGAAGAGCAACAAACAGATCAGCTCTAGAAACTCCAACTCAACCTGCCAACACAAAGACCAACATCCCCTGCGCACAGGATCACTAAACAAAAGTGGTGGGAGGCCCCAAGTCAGCAAAGCAATAGGTAGAATATCCCCAGAGAATCTAGTAAAGAGAACCCTAGGCCATCCCAAAAGAAACTCTACCATCGGATACAGATGAAGCAAACCAACAGCTATATCCCTACTCCAAGAGCCACCAAAGATCCACACCAAAATATAGGCAGGTCCCAACACCAGTATGAAATATTTCCAACTCCGCAGGACCCACATTACACATACTGAATATGCAAACCCCGGTCCCATAATTGAAAGCAATCAAAACGAGCTCATGGTTTTATGAAAAACCATTCTTGGAATTGAACCGAGAGTACTTCAACATTACTATCATTCTGCCAAGCTAGTAATGTCTATTGCTAAAAACAACTTATTCTCTCTTTTTTTTAAAAATAAGGTTTGGCAAACCCTAGCACACCACTGCCGAAACCCTAGAATGCTGCTGCCGTCACTTTTTTTTTTGTGCGGCTAAAACCCTGCAGAAATCCTAGAATATATTGCCAACTCAAACCCTAGCCGCCCTCCTTATGCAACATAAGATTTCAACAAAAGATATTGGTTGATCTCAAAAGATATTGATTGGTTGATTGATTGATTGATTGATTGATCTCAAAAGATACTAATTGATTGATTAATCTCAAAAGATATTGATTTCAACACAAGATATGAATTTTAGAATCATAACAAAGTGTGGCCTCCAACAAAATATTGATTGATTCTTTTTTGTTTAAAAAAAACAAGAGAGTAAAAACAAATGGACTCAAGCAAAGATTAAAAACAAGGAATTGACAAGAATCAAGAACGACGCTAAACAAGAATGAACAAAAATTCAAAAGAGAACAAGGATCAAGAAAAACCAAGAATTAAGAAAGACAAGAACGATGCCTAGAAAAGGCATCGACAAAAACCCAAAATGAAGAACGTAAAGGAATATATAAACCTGATTTGAAGCCTGAGCTTTGATACCAAATGATATGAATCTGCAAGGATTTAAATCTCCTTGAACCCACGAACAAATTGAAATAAACCCAAGAACGTCAAAATCAAGTCAAGGAACAAATCTTGATCCGTTGAACTCTTGTTTCAAAAACCAAGATTGTAGCTAGGACGCCACAAGGAAGAAACCTTGATAAGTCCTTTAATTCACTCAAGAACTACAAGAGAAACTTTCTCTCAAAGAAAATTGTACTTCACTTTATTCATATCAAAATAATATATGGAGGCTCCTTTATATAGAAGAAGGTTGGAAGAAATTCCTTATTTCTAAGTAATGTGGGACAACATGTGCTAGCCAAAACTAAACCTAAGTAAACCCAATCATGGGCTGGCCGAAATTAATTAGGCCCAAACCCTTATTCTTTTTATAATAATTAAAAGCAAAACCCAACAAATTAAATAGTCCAACAAGCCCATAAGCATGAATATTAAAATCCAAAATATTAGGTTGTGCTTCTCTTCGTAGCTTGTATCACATGAAGTGGAACAGGTTCTTCTTCTTGTGATCCCATCTTAATTGGTGGATTCTTATATAATAAATTGGCATGTTCGGTCCAGACAGATTGCACCAATCCTTGCATTGCGTCCTTGATCTTCTCTGCTCTTGATCTTGTGATTGGCCCTTCTGGGGCTTGCAACGGATCTCTAAGACTCTGTCCACTATCTCTAAGACCACCTTGATTCCCATCAATTTGGATTAAGGTTTTTTGCCTTGGAGAATTGTGTCTATTCATGATTAATTGGTGATTAATCCAGTGTTGTTGATCCTCAGTTGGTTCTGTTATCTTAGCTATTATATGGTTGGGAGGGGCTCGATTCCTCATCTGATTAGGCTACGTAGGTTAGGGTGCAGAGATGGGGCTGATAGTGGAGGTACTTAGGTGCTAGCCTACTGTCTCCGATCCGAGGTTCTCTTGGAACTGTTCTATCTCCTGTTCCTTAGCGCCGTGGTTTAGAAACCAGCTTTCTTTAGCCTCTTGAGCTACTGGGGTATTGTGATCTTCTTGGCCTTCTTATGATTTTTTGATAGGATTTCTTAGGAGTCTTAGGGTGACCATTGATGGTGTTACCTCATGACTATTGATTTAAGGAACAAACCTTGGTATGAACTTAGTTCTTACCTTCAGCAAGAGTGATCTTGTCCCTATCCTTTCCTCCGTTGAGTTGGGGAGTGTGACTATATCTGAGAGACTGTGTTTACCTTGGTTGGATTTTGAGATTTGCTCTTTTTTTAGGATAATTAACTGTAATATAAAATAAAAGAAAAAAATACAAGTTTACAAGGGGCATGCCCCAAGCCTTACAAACCCAAACAAAAAGCCACCTAGACAGGAACACGAAAAACCAAAGTAAACCACGGCTTTAGGCTAAGCCGAAACCAAAGAACAACCAAAAAAAAGCCGAGAAAGTTTCCCCAACCAAAACTATGAGGAGTAATGGGTGGGGAAACAATGCCACCATACATGAAGGGAGAAGAAGCTGAACTCCTACAGAATTTACAAATAATGAAACATCAAGCCCCAATATAAAACCAGCCAAAAAGCCATATGTAAACCTCAAAAGGGGCGGGAGCAAAAAAACCGCCCCATCCTGGATAGGGAGAGGCCACCGAGCAAACCTGTGAACAAAAACAACCAAAAGACAACCAACCAAGGACTAAAAACTGAACGGCAAGCAAGGAGAGAAGCTCCAAAGCAGGCCCATAACCCGCGCACAACAATAGTGAAGTCAAAACCCATAGCAACCCTCAAACACCACACCAGCACAAAAGGAAAGCAGCATCCAAAAGAAACCAAAAACCAAACAAAAGCTATGGACAGCCCCCAAAGCTAGGAAACAGAAAGATATATATACACCAAACCTAACTACAAAGGAGAAAGGGACATAAGAAAGCTATGAACACCCCTCATAGCTAGGTAACACAAAACCTAATATAACAACGGGGAAGAGACCAACAGGGAATAGCCAAAGACGAGGCAGTTAATTACCCAAAAAAAAAAAGACGAGGTAGTCTCACAGCTGGACCTTCTTCCGTTTAGGATATGCAGGAACACGGGACCTGAGATGCATAGAAACACCATGAGAAAATCATAAAAAAGCACCACACACACAAAGAACCTCACACTCTCCACTCATAGTGTATCACTTTACACTCCAAAAAAGGGGATAAGAGCAAGGCTCACAGCTGATGCAGCCCAAAGCCACTACACAAATAACAAACACAATTCATAATAGTTAGTAAAAAATCTCACATCACTCACTCAAAGAGGGTGATTCACTAAACTCTCCAAACAAAACATATCCCAAAACTCACAAAGCACTCACTCAATATAACTGTATCACTCAGCCCTCCAAGAAAAGAAAGAGACAAACTCACTACCATCCAAGCAAAGCTGACAAGCTGCAGCAAACAAGAAGAAATTAATAATAGGCATTAGTTGAAAAAATATCCATCACCAGGCTCCATTCTCCCTGGATCTCCATATTAGTCTAAGAAACCGGTACACTCTTAAGGGAGGAAAGCCCCTCTCTCACCATCTCAGAAATATCCCTCAGAACTCTCTCCCACACAACCACATTCTGAGCCCATTCCATCAGTATGCTTCAGTGTGTGCGACGCAAGGTGTGACGCACGGTGAGGAGCGAGCGATGCTTCCCATCGTTGACCATCTAGCCGTCGTTGTCCCAGTGCCACCAACGGCGACCTCACCGGTGCCGCTGCCTCCCACCGACGATCCTCAAAGCTTCGGCAACGTCTCTCCCTCACTCTCAGCGTTCTTTGGTGTTACCCTGGAATGGCGGACTCACCTGCAATTTCTATGGTAGCTGCTCCGTTCTCCCTTGCTATGGACTCCATTGAAGTACGTAGGAAGCAGAGGAGTGTTTCCCACCCCCAATCTAACCCATGCGCTGTCCAATCCTCACATCCGAGGGTTCAAGCGGCGGTCACAGCTTCTCTACAACCCTATTCAACACTCTGTCCCGTTCTTCTCAGTTTAGAAATTAAATCAAATCCTAGGGTTCCATTATCACAGGTTTGCGCATAGAGTTCCTTTTCGGCAGCTCTTCACCCCTCTGGTTCTTCCTCCCCTGTTCCAGAGAACTCTAACACCTCATTCGTAGCAACCCCTAAGGTGGCTGGAATTGGGGATTCCTCCGACCCCTCTACATCTAACTCCAGAGAGCACCCTAAGGGCTCATATAAGAGTGCTCAAGCACCTTATCATAACCCGGATAAACCTAAAGACTGGTCCTCCTTTTTCAAGGCTCAGGCCCCCTCTAAAGTCATGAAACTTGAGCATTTTCCTAATATGCAACGTGGTAATGAACCTATTGTGGAACTAGATGAGTCTGATGTTGACACTAACCCCTGGAACCATTGTCTTATTGGGTATTTTTTAGATGAAAAAATTCCATATAATCTCCTCAGTGCCACTGCAAGGGCAGTGTGGAAGGAGCGTGCTCCAGAATCGATTAAACAAATAGGCCAGAGTTTTTTCTTTGAGTTCAAAGATGAAACCACTAAGCTGGAAATCTTGGAAAGAGGTCCATAGTTCTTCTCCAAGCATTATTTGGTTCTAACTGAATGGAGGAGAATGTTGATTCCTTCTACAGCCCACCCCTCCTCAATCCCAGTGTGGGTTAAACTTTATAAACTCTCGTTGGAATGTTGGACTGCTTCAAGTCTCAGCAAGATTGCTAGCACCATTGGCAAACCTATACATGTTGATCAAGCCACAACAACCAAGAAAAGGTTAGACTGTGTAAGGGTGTGTATTGAAATCTCCGCAGGAGATGAACTCCCAAATGAGGTGATAGTAAAGATCAATGGCGACGTGGTGACAGTCTGGGTGGAGTATCAGTGGCTCCCTCCCAAATGCACAGCTTACAAAGTGTTTGGACATATATGTAATCCTAAACATTCTCCATCCTCTACCAATCCAATTGTATCTGTGCCTACTAAGGGGGAGAACCCTCCGTGCAATACTCCAGTGGAGCACCAACGCGTATGGATTCAGGTTGGTAAAGTTCGGGAGGATGTTTTGGTGCCTTGTGTAGATAGGTTGAGCAAGGCAAGGGAGATTCCTACAACTGTGACTGAGGTGCTTGAGATTGATACTACTACCGTGGAATCATCGTCAGCAGATGTGGGTGTAAGGGAGCAAGTGGTACATGAAGTTCATTCCTCAAATTTCTTTCGAGCACTTTTAGATGTCGTTGATGAAGGTTTCTATGAAAATTCGGCCTCTACAGCAAAGCAAAAGTCAGGAATGAAGGATAGTAATAGCAAAAAGAAAAAGAAATGGTCCTCTGGTGGTCCTTTAAACTGGTATTCCCCACCCCAGTAACTTGGTTATGGATTGGTTGGGTTTTTTAGTCGACTGTACTAGACGTTTTAGTTGACCAAATTGTTTCTGTGTAGTAGGTGGTGTCGGTTTCTTTTGGTTTTGTTGCTTCCTATCCATGCGGGTTGTGCATGGATAGTCTCCCCCGCTGCCAAGCAGGGGTTATGTGGGTCATCATGTTAATATTGTTTTCGTGTTATTTTGGTTAGTGTTGTAACCACGTGGGGTATGCCCCTTGGAATCATATACACTTTTTTTTCTTTTATGTTACATTTAATTACTCAAAAAAAAAAGCACTCTCCCAACTCTTCTTCGTACCCTGAAACTTTCTAAGATTACGTTCTCGCCAAATACAATAAACCGAGATTGAGAACGCCAATCTCTTAACGCGAGCACTCAAGGTTTTACCAACCACCCTAGTAGTGAAAGCATCCTTCCATGCCATCCAAGAATTCTCAGACCAACTGACCCTACACTTAGCTAAAACCCTAGTCCAGATAACCTGAACAAAGAGGCAAGCAAAAAAAAGATGATCATGAGTCTTTATAGCCCCGAAGCATAAACAATAACTAACGTCACACTCAATACCAAACATTCTAAGCCTATCCCCCGTACTAAGGCGATCCCTAATTGCAACCCAAAGAATAAAACTGACATGAGGAATGTGGTGCTTGAACCACACCAATTCACACCAAGATGGTGCAAGCTTATGAACCCGAATCTCCTTCCAAAGGGACCCAATAGAGAATTTATTACAGTTAAGGGTCCACTTGATTATATCACACTGGGATGCATCAGGAAGAAAACTAACCTCCCTCTGCATCTCCAAAAGATCCAGAGTCACCGCAGAGAGCCATCTCCAGTGGTTGCCATCCGCAATCTGCTTAACCTTAGCATCTAGACCCATCCTGGAGTCATACACTATCCTAGGCCCCCTGGCCTCAACCAAAGACCCCCAAGGATGCCAAGGGTCCAACCACAAGAAAGTATCATCACCATTACCAATATCATATTGAATAAAACGTTTGGCCAACGGATTAAGTTAGAGGATCTTCCTCTAGCACCAAGAGGCCAATTTTTTTTTTTAGTAATTAACTGTAGCATAAAAGAAAAAAAAGGACAGCCTACAAGGGGCATATCCCAGGGATTACAAGACACCAAGAAACAAAACCAAAAGCAGAGGAAGACTTTCGGCTAAACCATAACCAAGCCGGAGCAAAACCAACCAAAAAAAGACCAAACTACCAAAAGCAACAAAGCGGAGGCCACCGATTCCTCTCCCATAATTTGAAAATGATGGAGGAGAAAACTAGATCAACAAAACAAGCAAAAGGACGCTAACCTGAAAGAACAAATAAAAACCTAAACAAATAAAAACCAAGAGGCCAATTGAGGAATCTTAACTGCCCAAAAGAGTTACCACGAAGAATATTAGACTTAATCCACATGCACACAAGGACACATCACCCCTCGTTAACAGAAACTAAATATACTTAGCCACCGCAGTTTTATTCCACAACACCAAAGTTCTAATCCCAAGGCCACCACTCTCTATACAAGGGACACACACCTCCTCCCATGCAACTTTAGCACCAAAGGGCTTCATATCAGGACCACTCCATGAGAAAGCCCGAAGCAAACTCTCAACATCACGAAACACTTTCTTAGGAAGAATAAACAAAGAAGACCAATAAACCTACATGGAGAAAAGAATAGAGCTAATCAGCTGGACTCGACCTGCGTAAGAAAGAAACTTACTAGTCGACACCTGAATCCTACTAGCAATCCAATCGATGAGAGGCTTACAATCCCAATATGTAAGCTTGGTAGTGATAAGGGGAATCTCTAGGTACCTAACAGGAAGGGAGCCTTCACGAAAATTGAGAACATCCAAAATTTCCTTTTTCAAAAGACTATAAACCCTAGAGAAATATATGTCACTTTTTTAGGGACTTGGGGAAAGACCAGACAACCTTTGGAAATCATCCAGACTTATCGAATAACTCTAACAGAAGTAACCTCAGCCTTAGAGAAGACCATAAAGTCATCAGGAAAGCAGAGGTGAACAAAAAAATAGAATTTTAATCGCATAAACTTCTCAATCCTCAGTCTGGGAGAGATTAAATGCATCTTCTAGATCATGCATCACCAAATCACGCTCATCATACAATAGAGACCACTAAGAATCAGCTGCTTGGCCTAGAAACACCATTGAAAGCCATGGGGAGAGCTCTCTCTAAAGAGAGAAGCTCTCCCTTTGGGGCTAATTTTTGGATATGTGGTAGATTAATATATTATCTACAACTCTTATGAAGAAAATTTTTGAATATTCCTAATATTTCTAGGTGTTTTAAGTCTTAAAAAGTAGGCACCCAAATCTGTCCTCCATTAAAACTTAGAAATACTAAGGTTTTAGTGACTTTTGTAAAATACTTTTGAGGTAGTAAACGAACTCTTAAAATGGTAAGTTTTGGATATGTTGTAGATTTTGATATAATCTATAAGTTTAATGAAAAACACTTAAGTTTACTTCTTTAGAAACAAATTAGGTTTTGGATCTCCCAAGAAAGGGTGCCAAAAGAGAAAGTTAGCCTCAAGTTTTGTTTTAAAAACTAAGAGCATAAAATACGTTTAGGTGTCCAAATCAATTTTTTTCAAAAATTTTTGGACAGTAATTAGGTATTGATGTCTACAACATTTCTCATGAAGAACATTTTTTATTTGAGTTACAAAAATAGAGATTTTAATTTACACATAAAGGTTAAATAGAAATAGTCATGAGAGAAATATTTCCACTAGGCTCGGGGGAGAGCTACTTTCCCTAAGAGAGCTCTCCCCTATGCCCCGATGGTGAAGTTTTGGCTATGAATAACTGTTGCTTAATCTGTTCAGCAAATCCAAATCTGGAGTCTCTGGAGTACCCGATCTTGATGTATTACGAAGTTCATTATTTGCAGTGAGTTATTAAAGATCTGTCCCAGTCCAGCGTTGCTGATTGAACGAGATGTTGTTGAGCTTTCCGAGGGATCAATTAATGGGTCTTTTGGAGCTCAGATCGACTATGGAGTAAATTCGATAGTCTCACCTCGAAGCAAACTATGTATTTTTAGTGTTTAAGAGCAACCGCTTCTGGTTGCTGCTTGTGAGTATGATTGTAGACTACTATTTCTTTCCATTATTCTATTTTTGTTTTGTTGGAGTTAGCTCTGTGGAGTTGGAACTTATGCAAATCAAATATCTGTTTATGCGTTCATTTAGTCGCAAGTTTTAACAATCTGGGTTTGTGCTCGGGGAGAGCTTCTCTCTCTAGAGAAAGCTCTCCCCAATGCTCTCTCATGGAAAATCTATTGCAGCAAGGAGTATAGAATGACCCCTGGAGTTGGGTTCTAGCATGACATAACGATCTGGATAAGGGCTTCCATCCGTGTGAAGCAGCCCAAATTAGAAAAGGCTTCAGGTTAGATTAATTCTTCACAGTAATGGAAGATAGGGTTTTTTGTTGCATTTCCTAGTTCGGACGGTCGGTATAACATCGATTATTTTTTGGTATAGTACTTTTGGATCAACCATGGCTGTTTATGTAGTTTTTTGAAGATTATCATTTTTTTAGTAGCTGTTGTTTAGGTTACTGAAAGTGATATCAGTTTGGGTATTTTGATATCAGACTGAAGTTGGGTTTTTTTGGGATTCTGCTAATTTTGGTTATACATATATTGTATAACTTGATGCGTTTTGTTGGGGTTGAGCTACGTTGCAAGGTGTTGACATGAAAGTCAGTTTAACTGGTTCGTTTTTTTTAACTGGTTCGAACTATTGTTCTGGTATGGAGTTTTCTGTTCTTTAATCTAGGTCTATAGCGCTGCCATGGAATGCTCTGGCTGTAACTTCCCGTGCGGCCTAGGCTGGACATGGTTAATGAGGAAGACGATAGTGGGGACATGCTCAAGCCTGGCGTGTGTATTTTTCACCCGCTTGGCATTGCTAGGTTGTTCCAAGGGTAGTTTGAGGTTTGGTAGCCATGGTTGCTTAGTTCTAGTATTGGGTAGCTGTATGGGGAAGATGGATGTGGCCTACATGCTTTAACGCGCATGGGCGTTTGGTTTTTGCGTTTTCTACTAGGTAACACAGGCTGCCAGTATTTCTACTGGTTTTCCTAAAATCGTGGGTGCACAGTTGTGGTAAACAGTTGAAACTTGGTTGGGGTCTATCATCATAGCTGCTTTTAGCAGCGTTGTTAGCTTTGGGCTACCGAAAATGAGTTGATAGTTAGGATAAAGTTAACAGGGAGATACGGGGCCCCACGGCGAAGATTGCAAGTCTACTAGCTTACAATAGCAACAAGGCTATTGGTGGGTCCCACGGAAAAAAAAATTGGCAGGCGGTGATTTGTTTTGGAAGTCCAACTGTAGGCATAATGGTGGGCCCCATGACCGTTTATAATGTGGGTCCAGCACAACGTCATCTTCTTTTTCTTGTTCTTTCTCTTTTCCTTTCCCACTTGACTGTCCTTTCTCCAATTAAGTCGACTTGAAATGCCGCCCACTCCTGGTTAAATGTTCCACACCATCCTCGGGATCCCACAATCCCGGTATTGTACCTTATCTTGTCTTAATTCGTCTATGCATAGGGGGCTTTTAAATGCCCATAAATCATCTAACCCGTCGACCACTGCTCTTCCTCTTCTTTCCTCATCATCCTCAATAGCCCATGTATTGTCAACTTCTTTCCAGATGTCCTCTCCAATAAAATCCACCTGCTGTTCCCGAGCAGTCCAAAAATCGGTCCACTTAACTCCATCTAATTTTAGCACCACTCTTACTAACCAATAAGACTGCATCTCATCGACATATTCTTCCTCAAAAAGTTAGGGAAGAGTAATGCCATCAAGCACGTGGCCGAACCCATAGGGCCGGGCGGGATAGTCCAAAGGCCAATCATCTTCTTCGTTGCGTTCTTCCTTTTCATGTTGATAGGCTTGGATTATTGTTTGATACCATCCTCAAGTATTATCATCCCGTTCCTCCGTCTTGTCTCGACCATTTCTAACCATAATAAATGAGCATGTTGTCTGATCCTCAGTTACTGAAACATGAGGGACCCGACAGGTATTTTATTTTTTGGATAATTAATTGTAATATAAAAGAAAAAAAAATGTACATGAATTCAAGGGGCATACACCAGGTAGATACATCACTTACCAACATAACAAAGAAAACTAACAACAACTTCGCAACTCACCTAACATGTAGGAGGAGACCTCCTAATAACCAAGACCTAACAAAAGCAACTACAAGCACACCCAACCCCAGCTCATCAGCAGCGGAAACATCCTAATAATGCAAAAAAACCATGCACATCCCGCACGGATAGGAAAGCATAATTATACAGACAAAGGATAGAACCAGAAAAACCTGTTAAAACCTAAAAAAACTCCTAATTCCTGCTGAAGATTGATTCCTGCAAAGGGTAATAGGCTCCAAAATTCAGACAAGAATAAGAGAAAATAAGAGATCCAACTGGTAGAACTGGACATCCAAACCCAAAAGGCTCTTCAAAAAGAAGTACCTAAGGAGAAGGGCAAACCCCAAAACCCAACCAAGGTGAACTCAGTCATTCAGATATAGTCACACTCCCCAACTCAAAGGGAGGAAATGATAAAGTCAAGATCACCCCTGCTGAAGTGATGAAATAAGTCCATACCAAAGATAGTTCCTAAACCAATAGTCCTGAGGTAACACCATTAAAGATCACCCCATGACTCCTCAAAAACCCTGTCAAAGAATCATTAAATCCTGCTAAAGCTCAGCTCCTCGAAAAGCTCCAAACCTCAAACAAGAAATGACCTACTCTCCAAAGAAGATATGCCAAAGAAGCTCTATAAAGCTGAGAGAATAACGAAACCTCCATGCTTAGGAGGTCGAAGGGGCTTGTCCTCTAACCAACCAGGTAAACTGACGTAGCCTGAGCAAGCAAAAAAAATGAAACCTTCACAGCCAAATAAAGGCTCTGACAAAAGAGCCTCCAAGGATAAAACCACGGGTTTAAAGAACAACCGAAAGGGAACCATCAAAAGTTTATGAGTAAAGTACCAGGGGTAGATGGCCCCCTAGCAGCCAAAGGAAGCAACGAAATATCAGTCCCAAAAAACTCCAGCTCAAATTCGGACAACACAAATTACCAAACTACCCTGCGCACAGGGTCGCCAAACATAAGCGATAGGAGATCCTACAAGTCAGCAATAAGTAATGGGCAGAACATCCCCAAAGAATCTAACTAAGAGAAATTTAAGCCATCCCAAAGAAAATTCTACCATCGGATCCAGACGAAGGAGGCCATTAGCTAGAACCCCACTCAATGAACCACCAAAAGGTCCCCACCATAGGTACCCAACTAGAAGTACAAACAGATCCTCATCCAACCCAAAGCAACCTCAACTCCTCAATAAGGCAACACACACCCCGGCGGCAAGGAGGGAAGGATAGGATATAAGAAAACTCGAGTAAAAAAGAATCCAAAAGAACATCCAATGGAAAGTATCAAGGAGTCGTCTAAAGAGACCTTAATTTAGAAGTACCCATCTATACAACCACCACAAGGTGGTAAGACCCACCTTTACAACACGTGGATTCCACTCACTAGTATACTTGATTCCACACACCATGATCACTAAAAAACCACTCGGTTCAAGTGTAACAAAGCGCCAACCTTTACCTACTTGTACTCTACTCTAGCTCAAAATCTCCCAACCTGGCACAGCTAAATCCCACGAGCTAAAGCCCATGGGCCCTACCTTAGTCAACTCCTTCAGGCATTACAACCCTACACGATTTTGCAAACCAGAGTTTGTATAAAACCACCACCCACAGTTGTGCAAAAAACTAGACGCTAGTCGCAATGCCCTGCAACCTGTAGCTTGTGTTCCTAATGTAAAAAACACGCAACCAGAGTTCCCAATGCAAAAACCAGGCGCAAAATCAGTGGGAACGCAACCTGCAACAACCCAGAAAGATTGGTCAAGTGTCATAATTGGCAGCGCACTCACAGCGCGTGAACACCACCTTGTCTTCAATCACGAGTCAATTCGAAAACACAACCCACTCAGCAATAACTGAATCCCACGGGTCCCACTTGACTGTGGGCCCTCAAAGATGCAATCCTGAACTAAAGGCTAGCATCCACGATTTTAGCCCAAACTAGTGGTATTCCTCTATCAAAGTAAAACTACCTGCAACAACATCTCAATCACGTTCATATCAGCCCTGGCAACGCAACAACCACGCGCAACACTGAGAGTGACTCCCACTTCTTCTTCTCCGCCGAGGTTCCATCGGCAACAGCACATACGTGCTGTATTGACAGAAGCTTTTCCCCAGTAACCTCTCGTAAAAAGATGAGGCCCATCACAGCACCAGCGCGTAAAGCGCGTACCATCTTCGTCTGCAACAAAACCCTGTATCGTGAACCTCTTACTTGGGAAACAACCAGGACCATAACAGACCCGATGTTCTATTAACGTGCACACAAAAACTCCAGGTCAGCTTCGACCATGATAGAACCTGGCCCAAACTCAACCGAAGACTTTCATAACTATCTCAATTTGTTCCCAGCACATTACTTCATCTTCAATAATTGAAACCCAACCATCTTTGCTCAAACTCGGAAGGGATGTAGAGATTGCTACTACACCAAATCCCAGCTTAACAAAAAATAGCTGAGTACCAAAAAACGCGCTTACGAGAACTAACTCTCAAGTTTGTGGAGATAGCTAACAAAATATTCATATGGATACAATCTTAGCAAAATTCAACAAACCCATATTCATTCTGAATATACAAAACACTAATAGATAGTCTTAAACAAAAAAAAAACTCGAATCTAGCTATAAGGTGATGAAACCTCAACCTTACGCAAAAGTACAATCAGCAACCCCAGATCTGATATGAGCATACCCAGATCTAAAAGCTATAAACTAGGTTGATTCCATCTAAGAACAAAAGAACCAACCTCTATTATGTCCAATCTAAAATCATTTACCCACGGAAGATGGCTGTAAGCTTGTAAACATTGATACCTTCTGCATTAGACACCCATATGAGATCCGTACACCGTATACACCACGAGAATCTAAAGGAGAGCGATCTCTACATCACTTTACTATGCAAGATCATTTGGCTCTAGCGTAGCATGAATCCGATTTACCATGGGGCCGGCAGGTATGCTGAACATATATATCGGCTCAGATCTTCTGAGTGCCCCAGAGTTATGCAATTTACTCCCGACTGCTTTGCGTGGCTTGGTAAGGGATTAGTTGTGGCATTCAACTTTGCAAACGATGGAGAGATTACTTTGTTATTGATGAGATTCTGGATCTCATGACGTAGCCTCATGCACTTATCAGTCAAATGCCCGTGACCTTGGTGGAAGGCGCAGTATTAAGAAGCATTAAACCTTAGCGGTAGGGGATCAGTATGGGCATGGGGTCCAATGGCTTGATAAGCCCTTTCTCGACGAGTCGACTTAGGGCGACGGATAATGAGATGTTGAGGGGAGTGAAGACCCTCCTTGGCTTTTGTTGCTGCTGGCCGTTATCTGACTGTTGGGTATTATTGGATTGTTGAGCAGAGGATGAAGGGTTCAGAAGATTCACCTCATTCGGGCGAGACATGAGGTTGGTGGCAGCAGATTGGTTTTGGTTGGTTGCAGGGAATGTCCTCCTTGGTTTTTGCCTAGGTTCGACTTTTTCAATATCCCCAGATTATATGGCGTCTTCAATCTGTACCCCAGCATCAAACAGTTGTTCAAAGGTAGAAAGCGGCTGTGTGATAAGGTATCGCTTCAGTGGAGACTGCAAATTTTTAACCACGATCCTCACTTGTTCTTTCTTAGTGGGCCGATTTGTCATTTGGGCGACTTTGCCCTTCCATCAGGTCAGGAAGTCAACAAACGATTCCTCATTTTCTTGGTGAGTTATTTCTATCTCTCGGGTGGTTACATCCAGTTGGACGTTGTAACTATACTGACTGATAAAAGCCATAACTATATCTTCCCAAGTCCTGGTATTGGCCACCTCTAGAGAAAGGAACCATCTTTGTGCTGCCCCAGAAAGTGATCGGTAAAACAGTTGGGCCTTGAGCTGATCATCAATTCCCATGGGAGACAGGGTTCTGACATACATTCTTAGATGGATGCGTGGATCTCCGATGTCGTCAAACTTCTCAATCTCTGGCATTTTGAACTTTTTCGACAATTTTGCATCTGGGAATAGGCACAAGCCACCTATATCCAGCATGTATTCTTCTATTTTCTTTGCCTTTCTCAGTACCTTCTCCATTCGATTGATCTTCTCTGCCAGTGCAAATTCCTTAGACTGGGCAGTGTTCTCTTCTTCTACCACCATCAGGCGGGGAACCCGAGGTGGCACAGCAACTTGTGGTGCATTCTGTGCCTGATTATCATCCCAAAAGTCTTCACTGTTCTCATTAGTATCTTTCGACTGTCCATTCATAATGGGCACGCAGGCCTGAATTGCCCAGATCTATGCCTGGCATTGGTTTTGAGCTTGGGTATGTTGCTTCATAGCTCTCTGTATCTCAGTAATAGCTCTCATCAGAGCTGTCAAGTTAACTTCATTCTTTGCCATTTTTGACGACTCAGCTGGCTGCTCAGATACTCTACAAAGTCTACCTGACCCTGATCTTACCCAGACACGTATTGGTTATTCTTTTCCCGGCTCAATGATAAATCGACAGAGAAACCTGGATCCCAAAAGCAGAATGACCAGTATCAAATGCTTCCCAGACAAAATTCTGATGATAAATAGCAAACATTCCAAATACTCGAAATAACAAACCATAAGCAAATAATAACGAAAGCCGAGGCAATGCCGCTGTTGGGCTCATGCCGGTAGCATAACAACAGGACGATCCAAAAATCAAAATGATGGCTAAGAAGGGGTTTCACTAAATTCTAGAGGGAAGGTTCATCTAAACGGAGAAATGGGCAGCATAATAGTAGGAAAGTAGGACTAGCTCACATGGGAATAACAAATGTTCAAAGGAAGCGAGTCTAAACGAAAGCGAGGAAGAAACCAACAAACCAAGAAGAACCCGAAAGAGGGAGAAACTATTATAGAGGCTTTAAAACAAGGGCATAACCCCGAGAAGAAAGCTATGGCGTGAAGAACCAAACAACGTGAAAAGAACAAAATCCGAGTAAAAACCTGGAGGAAAAACTAACCTAAGCAAGGGATAACAGAAAACCCGGGCCAAACCTAGAAAAAGAGCTAACGTAAGCCAAACAAATAATCCTAACAAACGCAATCAAAACATATAATTAACAAAACGCATAATTCTACTAGGTTCAGCAACACCTAATAAGGGGTTCTAAACCTGTGTTTAGGCTAACTTATTTTTGAGACTTTTTGGCTTAAAAGCCACAAAAAAGCCAACTGATTTGGGTTATTAGGTTTTTTCTCACTTTTTCACATTTTTTCTACATAATTTGACACCTATTTTTTTACAAAAAAGCTAAAAAGCCTAAAAGCCACTAAAAAAAGCTAGTCCAAACACTGGCTAAGTTTACTATATGCAAAAGGCCAGTTTTGCTCAGTCGAACATGGTACCTTCTGAATAGAGCCGGGTATATACCTCCCATGCCTGGAGTGGTGCAGGACATGGTCAAACAGTACTCTCGAAATCTTTTACTATACCTATGATAGCGTATAGTCAGTAAGGGTTACCCGTCTTCCCAACAATCTCTGAAATGGATGAACGTTTAGGGTATTAGGTCAACCAGGCATGGGGGTTTGAAGAACAATGCACATGCATGCAAAAATAAAAATGAGAAATTCTTATTAAGAATTGATGATGTTTTCAAGTCTAGCCCTCTTATTTGATTTTATAAACCAATCCCCAGCAGAGTCGTCAAAAAATACTGTGGCGCTGGGATTTTGGGGGTTTTTTTAAAAAATGATCAAAATAAGGGAATTTAAAGATATTTGAAAATTATTTTAACACATTGAAAGCTAAATTTTGAAAAAAAAAATTTGTTGAAAATAAAGTCGCCACTTAATTTTTGAAAAAAATTAAGAAAAATGAAAATGATTACTGATCTTTAAAATGTTTAACCAGAAAAAAAGAATTCGAGGGCTAAGGTACGAATTGGGAAAGGTGTTAGGCACCTCGTTCGCCCAACTATAAGGTTGACCTCTACTAATCATTATTGGTTTTTTAATAGGATTTCTCAAATGCATGTAAATAAAGAAAATAGAGGTAAAAAGAGAACATTTAAAATCAAATATGAAAAATACATAGCACAGGTATATAGAACGCCAAATAAAACAAGTAAATAGATAAAATCTTAAATTTTATGACATGTAATTTTTAATTAAAGGATATATAGAACAATCCTACATGCAATTTTCATAAGAATAAACTATCATGATTTGCATAAAAGAACAAAACAAACATGCTAAAATCATCTAAATATGGATTGTTGCAAATAAGGTAAACTATTTTAAACATAAATTTTAAAGCAAACTAAATAAAATATCAAAGTAAATAGGTTAGCATATAATGGATAAAAGAAATAATAAAAGATGCATGAAAAATCTTAAAGAAAGTTTAGGAAAGAAACTTAAACTAAAAAGAAAAAGAGGTTAGAAAGAATACTATATTAATCAAAAGAAATTTAATTTTTTACATTTTATATTTTAAAAAAGATAAAGGAAAATGAAAAGAAGAGAAAAAATAAAAGAAAATGAAAAAGAAAGAGAACGAAAGAGAAAAAAGTTACACTTTTAAAAATATAGCTTAAGAACCTTTTTATGATTTTTGAGTTTTTTTATAAAATAAAAGAATATAAAAAATACTATAAAAGGAAAAATAAGACTATAGAAAAAGAAAAAGAAAAAAATAGAACTTTATACTAACATTAAAATAAACCAAATACTAAATGTAAAAAAATAGAACATTAGCATTAAATGAAAAAGAAAAGAAATACTAGTAAAGAAAAGAAAAATAAAAGTTAGAAAAGAAATGTTAAGCTGAAAAGAAAATAAAATGAAGGATTAAATTAATATTGCAAGAAAATAAAAAAAATAAAATAAAATGCTAGTAAAAGAAAAATTAGACTAACTAAAAGAAAGAAAAAGAAAAAGAAAAGAAAATGATAGAATATTAGCATTAAAAAAAGAAAAAAAAATAGAACATTAAAAAAAAATAAAGTTACATTATAAAAAAAAGAAAATAAAAAGAAATATTAACATTAAATTAAATATTAACTAATGTTAAAAGAAAAAAAAAAAGAAAAAGAAAAGAAAAAGAAATAGGATACTAGCAAAGGTGATATACTAAACTAACATTAAAAGAAAAATTAGCATTAAATTGATGTAATATTGATAATTACAATCATATATATGTAAGTGCTTGTATTATAATATTAACGACATCGTTTAGTCATATTGTCAAATTATGTTAACACTAATTAATGATTTAAATGAAAAATAACGATGTGCTAAGTATGAAAGTGTAACACAGGTAAGTAAATAAAATAAACAAATAACATAATATTGAATTTATAACATGAATTAACTAGTTTTAACTAAGCACATTACTTATAAGCTAAAATAAAATCGAGTGATTAAAACAAATACGTAAGCAATGTAAGAATGCATACAAGATTAAACGAGTAAATTAACCCGGTCGCTCTAAAGAGATAAGAAATAGAGTTAGAAAGACCGAGGATCCAAGCAAAGTACTTGGATTGCTAAAGAATCCTCGAGTCGAAAAATATTCTTCAATGATCCAATCCTCGGGTGATGATCTAAGTAAGGATTTCAGTGTCGGAGATTCGGCTCTCGGTATTTCGGCAGTGTTTTAGCGTCGGGGCTCGAATTGCTCGGCCACTCGGCAAAGCTTCTCTAACTAAACCTCTCTCTAAAATTCTGTCCTGAAAACGTACCAGAGGTACGGTAATTATAGAATTCTTCAACCAATGAGATGATGCCACGTTTTGGGACATGTCAGGTCATTTGAAGTTGGCAGTCACCAGGTTGGAGGTGGTGGTCGCCATATCTAAAAAAAATTTCACAAAATTCTATTGGCGGTCGCCACAATGCAAGTTGGCGGTCGCCAGGTTGAAAGTGGTTGTCACTACTTTTGGCTAAGATTTTCAAGAAGTTTTATTAACGGTCGCCACAATAAACATGGCGGTTGCCCCATTGGGAATAACTTGCGTAACAAGTTATTGGTGGTTTTACATAATTTCATTGGTTTGAAGGTTCTGGACTCAAATACCGAGCTTGGATCACTTTCCAATGAT
This sequence comes from Heliamphora pulchella, assembly GCA_032270985.1. Taxonomy (NCBI): domain Eukaryota; kingdom Viridiplantae; phylum Streptophyta; class Magnoliopsida; order Ericales; family Sarraceniaceae; genus Heliamphora; species Heliamphora pulchella. Next base: position 2,704 of record JAULJZ010194553.1, on the reverse strand, counting down.
CGTACTAAAGCACCATTGTAACTGTTTTCATCATCGGATTCACCTAAGATTAGGCGGGGTCAAATTGGGGTATCTACAATCGCAGTTTACTTTTATATCGAATATAGCCCGTTTAAATATCCGGCTACACCCCTCCCTCATTTCCCATATTGTATTGTTGTTGTTGATATTGTCGTTTTTGAAAATAAAAAATCATGCAATCATACTGCCCCAATTTTTATAAAATAAAATATTTTTCTTTTATGAAATTTGTTTTAATCAAAATCTAAGTTATTGTGCTCTCTAAATCTTTATTTTCGTTTTTGGAAGTCAAAAATCATGCAGTTGTGCTACCCAAATTTTTATAAAATAAGATATTTTTTTATAAAAATCGTTTTAGTCGGAATCTAAGTCGTTGTGCTATCTAAATCTTTATTAAATTAAATGTTGGTCTTTTATAAAAATTATTTTAGTCAGAATCTAAGCCGTTACGTTGTCCAAAGATTTACAAAATAAAATGTGCATCTTTTATAAAAATTGTTTTAGTAAAAAATCAAACCGTTACACTGCCCAAATTTTTATAAAACAAATAGGTTTTCCTTTTATAAAAATTATTTTAGTTTTAAAAATAAAAAACAAGAACTCTCCTTTTATATAGAAAAAATATAATAATAAAAATAAAACTTTTTAAAAATAAAAATAACGAAACTGTTTTTTGTTTATAAAAATAGCAAAACTATTTTTTACAAAAAAGTATAACAAAACCATTTTTTAAAGAAAAGTAATAAAACCATTTTTAAAAAATAGAAACATGAAAGTGTTTTTTAAAGAAAAATAACAAAACTATTTTTAAAAATAAAAACATATAACTGTTTTTTTAAAGGAAAAGACAACTATTTTTAAAAACAAAAACATAAAACTTTTTTTCTAATAAAAAGAATAAAAGTGTTTTTCTAATAAAAATACCAAAACTGTTTTTCCAACACAAAAATATAAAACTTGTTTTTCTAAGAAAATAACTAAAAACAGATTTTCCAACCAAAAAATAAAACTGTTTCTTAACCAGAAAATAAATACTGTTTTTCCTAACAAAAAATAAAAGTTGTTTTTCGAAAAAAAAAAATTAAAATTGTTTTTAACAAAACTTAAAACTGTTTTTCTAACAAAAAATTAAAACTTTTTTTTCTTAACAATAAAAATAAATAATTTTTTTAATATAAAAAATAAACCGTTTCTTAAAAAAACAATAATCTGTTTTTCCAACTAAAAATAAATGAATTGTTTTCTAATAAAACAATAAACTATTTTTCAAGTAATAATAATAATAATCTATTTTTCTAACTTAAAATATATAAAAAACTTCTAAAAAAATAAAACTGTTTTTGCAATAAAATAAAATAAAACAATTTTTTTAAAAAAATAATATAAACTGTTTAGAAAATAATTTTTTTTAATCTAAAAAAAATAACCATTTTTTATAAAAAATAATAATGAAACTTCATAAATTGAAATTAAAATTATACATATTCCTAAAAAATCTTAAATTGACCTACACTCACTACAACCATAATCAAACCTTGTTAAATTAATCATAAATTATAAAAATAATGTACTAACCCTAAAATTAATAATTTAAATTAATTCTATGAAAAAATGAATAAAAATATACATTAGATTAATTTTTTAATTTTTTAATTTTTTTAGACAATGTTGTATAATTATACTATTATAAACTATTAACACTCCGAATGTTGAAAACGAAGGTGTTGGTATGCGCTTTGGTGCGTGTGCTTGCAGTTTGATGGTTTGGTGGGTCCCATTAGCTGAATGTGGGACCTGTTGATTTAAATCCATTCGGTTGTTTTCCTTCTTGGAGCAGGATTTAGTCCAGCAAGTCTTCGGCTTGGCCGAGAGGTGCGTCTCAGTGTATCATGGTTCAATTTCTGAGGTTGAAGACGTGGGGTTTACGCGCTATGCTGCGCGTGGTTAACGTTTTGTTGTAGATGTGTAAAAGCTACTCGGTACTTTAGGCGTTGGAAGCATGTTGCAGCTTTACTTGGGAATGGTTCTTTTGGGGACACCAGTGGTTTGCATAAAACCGTGGGCTGATTTGTGTGAAAACTAGTGGCCTTCTAACCGTTGCATAAAACTGTGGGCTAGTTTATCTTATAAGTGGAAACCAGCGGCCATAAAACCGTGGGATAGTTTGTCTTACAAGTGAAAACCAGTGGCCTTCTGATCGTGACGTAAAATCGTGGGCTGATTTGTCTTACAAGTGGAAACCAGTGGCCTTCTAACCGTGGTAGCTTTTTTCCTAATTTTAAATTTTGAATATTTTATAATGCATGCCAGTGCTTCAGGCTTTTGAGAATGTGGGACCCATCTGTTTTGCTTCATTGGTTAATGGGACCGCCTGTTTTGGTGGCATGCGTTTGCACCTCATGTGCTGGTTGGGTCCCACTGGTGTGATGATGGGATATTTATTAGTGGTTGGGTACTTAATTTGTTGTTATCCGGTACACAAACTCGATTTCTAAATTCAAGAGTCCCATCATCTGTCATACGAAAGTCTTTTGTTTCACCTTTTTGTATCCCTTCTACAATTCCTTTGCATTGAGGATCGTGTTGTTGAGACCCCCAAATCCTACCCAGTAAGGTTGGTCTCACTGTCAACTGACAACACAAGGCAGTATCCCCACTTTGTATCACCTGTACCTCCATCCTT